>PVJX010014442.1:0-44871 GCA_004027295.1 Dolichotis patagonum | reverse complement strand
TCTCTAGGTCTGTAAGGTATGTGAATGGTATTTTGGTTGAGATTGATTTAAATCTGTATGACAGTTTTGGGAGTATGGTCATTTTCACAATGTTGGTTCTTCCTAACCAAAAACAAAGAATATCCTTCCTTTTTCTAATATCGTCTTCAAACTCCTTTTTTAGCATAGTGTAACTTTCAGCATAGAAGTCTTTTACATTTTTGGTTAGGTTGATTCCTAAATACTTCATTTTTTAGATGCTATTGTGAAAGGTGATATTTCTATAAATTCTCTCTCAGTGAGTTTTTTGTTTGTGCGTTAAGAATGTTATTGATTTTTGAGTGCTGACTTTGTATTCAGCTACACTGCTGAATTTGTTTTTTACATCTAGTAGTCTTTTAATAGAGTTTTTTGGGTCTTTTATATAGAGTATCAGGTCATCTGCAAATAATGATAATTTAACTTCTTCCTTTCCCATCTTTATTCCTTTTATTTCTCTCTTTTGTCTGATTGCCCTGCCTAGTATTTCCACAACTATATTGAATAGAAGTGGTGACAGTGGACATCCTTGTCTTGGTCCTGATTTTAGAGTGGAAGCTTTCAGTTTTTGTCCATCTAGTATAATGTTGGCTGTTGGTTTGTAATAGATGGCCTTTATCAGATTGAGGTAAATACCAACTTATAAGTTTCTGTAGGGTTTTTATCATGAACAAGTGTTGGCCTTTATCAAAAGCTTTTTCTACATTTATTGATATAATCATGTGATTGTTGTTTTTGACTCTTTCGATGTGGTATATTACATTTATTGATTTGTGTATGTTAAACCATGCCTGCATTCCTAGGATAAATCCCACTTGGTTGTGATGTATAATCTTTTTGATGATTTTCTGCATTCTATTTGCCAATATTTCATTGAGAATCTTTGCATCAGTATTCACTAGTGAGGTTGGCCTATAGTTCTCCTTTTTGGTTGGGGCTTGCTCTGGTTTTGGTATGAGACTAATACTTGCCTCCAGGAATGATTTAGGGAGGATTGCTTTCTTTTCAGTTTCATTGAAGAGTTTAAGGAATATTGGCATCAAATCTTCTCTAAATTTCTTGTGGAATTCAGCCGTGAATCCATCAGGACCTGGGCTTTTCTTTGTTGGTAAGTTTTTAACCATGTTTTCAATTTCAATAGTTAACATTGAATTATTCAAAATTGTTATATCTTCTTGATTGAGCTTTAGTAATTCACACATTTCTAGAAATCTGTCCACCAACCCAGAAAGAAACTGAAGGGGAAGAGACAGCTCAAATACGAGGTCATGGGGCCACCATTAGAGAAGCTAAGATCTGCAAGCACTGCACTGTCACCGAGCCGCCTGAAATCATGCCTGAGATCCACTTGAGCAACCGAACCCTCACTGAAGACACTGGCTTGAGCGGCCTGAGCATGGAGCTAAACAGCCCTGTTTGCGGCTCGCCCGGAACCGGCCCTGCACGCGACCCACCCAGAGGCACCATGAATTCCCGCTGCAGCCGCACTGAGGTCAGAGGTCAGGGAGCCCAGCAGTTCTTGGGGACTGGCATCAACACATGGTGAGGGATGGGAATGGGACCCTCCCGTGGGAAAAAGGCAACCAACTAGAGGACATATTGGAGTTGGGCAGGAAAGCCCTGGCTCTGTAAGGAAGGGGCTTCAGTTGGTTGCTCCCCTCACAGAGCGGATTGGTGGAATCTGCTTAGACTGGGCTGGGACCCAGTGGGTCATCACAAATCAATTGGTTCCCTGAGGGCAGCACACACTGACACAGTGAAGGCCCGCAAAGGTCGACTGGCCCGGAGGGCAGAAGCCAGCGTATACTACCCTTGCTTGCACTTCACTCTCTGATAGTGGATGGCAGTGGGCAAAGCCCCTAGCCTATGTGCTCCAGAAGAACCCTAACCAACAAGAAATGGGGGTGGGAATTACACTATACACTTTTATGGAAGGAACCAAAAACATGACAAGAGGGAGAAATAAGAAAAACCTCCGGGCCCCAACCCTGAGAATATTGATCCAGGAGAGCTAAATATAAAACAGACTGAGAGCAGCAAGCATGAAACATCAAACACAGTGTCAGTGGACATAAAGAGATATCTTCGGGACCTCGTAAATGAGATCAAAACTGAAATACTAATTCAAGTTAAACAAGAGATAAGTAGATTAATAAAAGAAAGGCTGGGCATCTATCAAGAAGGCACACAAAAGGAGAGAAACATTCCATGAAGAATATAAAGCAAACCTAGAATTTTGAAGCAGATTCAAAGAGATTACCAGCAAACTAAAACTCCATAGAAAGTTGGCAAAACTCCTTGAAAGAAACCAAAGATAGACTATCAAAAATTGGACACAGGCTTGCAATGTGTGATCATAAAAGGGAAGATCTCTTAAAAATAACAAGGGAGCAGGCAGTAACAATACAAAGGCTAGAGGACAACAAGAGGATCTATAGCTGAAGAATAAAGTATGTGAATGAAGAAGCAGGAGTCAAAACAGAAGAACTGCAAAGGCTATTCACAGAAATTATTAAGGAAAACTTCCCAAACATAGAAAAAGGAAATGATATGCAGAGGTGTGAAGCATACAGAACTCCAGCCACCTACAACCAAAACAGAGCTACACCTAGACACATAATAATCAAGATCCCAGAAATTCAATGTAAGAACGGAATATTAAAAGACATCAGAGAAAAGAAACAGATCACCTATAAAGGAAAACCCATCAAAATCACGGCAGATCTCTCAACACAGACCATCAAGTCAAGAAGAGCTTGGAGTGAAATAATTCAAGCCCTGAAGGAGAACAATCTCCAGCCCAGATTGATATAGCCTACAAAACTCTCTCTAGAAATTAATGGAGAAGCTAGATGCTTCCATGACAAAGAAGAACTGGGAGAATTTGTGACCACCAATCCAACCCTACAAAAAAATACTGAAGGACATTTTAGAGAGAGAAAAAAAGAATACGAGCATTTTAGGAACAGTGGCAGAGAGGCCTCATTGAATGAGGCAGACAGTGGAGTGGAAGAGAAAAATAGACTATCAATAGCAGAAAAATAGAATAGCAGAAATGAGGCAGAGAAGATTGGCTATAATCTCTAGTATAGAGGGCCTCTAAATACTAACAGAGAGAAACACAGGCAGTGTAGGTCAAGATATAGGGTCCGTTGAGATGCTCTATATAAGGTGGCAGTGGGACCCAAAATAAGTAGTGCACCCTATGGGAGTGAAAGGGAAGGAATTGTCTAAAAAAGGAAGGCAGAGGATATTGTTAATGGGGTAACAAGATTTAAAATCTATATTATTCTCATCACTCTGCTTGGATGGATTAAATGCTATTCCAGTTTGTCTACTTACACTAGACTCGAGAACAAGGTCAGCTATCCCAAAAATAAGAGGACATAATATGGTAATCATCCTTAATTTCCTATCATCTTAACCAGAAGCCCTGTATAACTCACACTGTCTTATTATGACTGATCTTATTTGAATCTGGTTTGTTAGAGTGCTATCTTGTATTCACTGATTTTATTCAAATCTGTTATGATTGATAGCATCAAGTCTAAGAGTATAGGCAACTATACTGAAGATGACAAGATTCACTAAGATACCCACTCTGGTTTGATTATTGCCTGCTTTTGAAGTCTTATAATATCTCCATTGCTTTGTTTTTATTAATGTTGTTATATACTGCTGAGAAATCATGGTAACCATTGTAGATCACCTTGTATTGTGGTTTTATGTGACTTTTCTGCTTCATGCTTTTCTAGGAATTGTTTTGTTGTATCCTGCTTTGTTTTGTTTTTTCCTTCTAATACAGAAAGTATAGATATACATGTAGAGACTCATGCATGTGTAGAACTTATAAGCAGTTTACAAGAACCAACTATATAACACATGTTGAAATGAACAACTACTTTGAAGAAAAAGAGACACTACAATACCCAGTGCTGATTCCGTAATGTCATGATGTGAAATCCAGCAAAACTATCACTTTTTGTTCAAAGTGATTTTAGCTTGCTTTGTCTTGTTTAAGTTCAACACACATGAAGGTATGGATAGCTGTTTTGAAAATGAGAGACACTATGACAGCCATCTTGGCTTCCCTAATGTCTGGTCTTGAAGACCTGAAATGCCCTCCTCATCCTGCTCAGATCAATTCCATACTATGTTGTTTCATGTGAATTCCCTGTATGTGACAATATGGACAAATATTTGGAAGAAAACAAGAGTCAATACAATAGAGAGTGAATATCTCTGATTGTCAAGCTTTGAAATTTATGTCTCTTACATTGCTTTCTTGTGACCTGCTTTGTTCTGTTTTGTTGTGTTTAATTTTACCCTTTTGATATAATTGCATGTATGTTTGAGTGTGTAAGATGGATGACCATATTGCTGTTTTTGTCAGATCATGGAGCAGAACTGTTAACAGCCTCACTGTTTGAATGTCTACTTTACATGTTTTATCTTTGTAATTTGAACAACTATTTCCAAGAAGTCAGTATGTAATTTGTAAAGTAATAATTTCTTAGTGGTTTTTTTTTTGTTGTTGTTCTTTTCCCTTTTTCCTTGGAATTCTGTATTGTTGCTCCCCTTTATTCTGTTTTATTTGTTTGCTTTTCTCTCTTTAAATAAAATTTTAAAAAAAGAAATCTATCCATTTCCTCTGTGTTCAACCTATGTGAGTATAGATTTTCGAAGTAGTTATTCATGATCTTTTGGATTTCCATGGGATCTATATTAATTTCTCTCTTTTCAATCTTTATTGCATGAATTTGAGTTTTTTCTTTCTTTTTATTGATAAGATTGGCTAGAGGTTAATCAATTTTGTTTATTCTCTCAAAACAGCTCTTTGATTCATTAATTCCTTGTATTGATTTTTAGTCTTACTTGCATTAATTTCCTCTCTGTTCTGTATAATTTCCTCTTCTATGAGATTTAGGTTTTACTTGCTCTTCTTTTTCTAGAAGCTTGAGCTGTGGCATTAGGTTATTTATTTGTGTTCAATCAGTTTTCTTGATATGACAGTTTATTGCTATATATTTCCCTCTTTTTACCACTTTCATTGCTTCCCATAGGTTTTGATATGTTTTAGCTGCATTTTCATTTAATTGTAGGTGTTGCTTGATTTCTTTTTTAATTTCACTATAACCCATTGATTATTTAGCAGGTTGCTATTTAATTTGCATGTATTTATGCAGGTTTTGCAATTCTTTTTGCCATTGATTTCCAATTTTAGTGCACTATGGTCTAAAAATATGCATGGGATAATTTCGATCCCTTTACATTTATTTAGGAATGTTTTAGGGGCTAATATATGATCTATTTTGGAGAGTGTCCTATGCACAGCTGCAAAGAATGTGTATTCTGAGGTGGTTGGGTTAACACTTTGTAGACATCTACTAAGTCCATTTGATTTAATTCTGTTATTTCTTTGCTGACATTTTGCCTAGTAGATCTATCTCTTTGTGATACTGGGGTATTAATGTTCCCTATTACAATTGTAGTCTTGTGTATTTGGTTTTTGATGTCCATTAGTATTTTTCTTATATAGTTGGGTGCTCCTGTATTTAGTGCATATATATTTATAATTGTTAGTTCTTTCTTTTGAATTTTTCCACTAACAAGTATGTAGTGACTTTTACCTCTTTTAATCATTTTTGGTTTGAAGTTCACATTTCCTTTAAACAGAAAACCACTCCTGATTTTTCTGAGTTCCTGTCACATGGAATATTGTCTTCCATCCTTTGATTTTTAATCTGTGAGCTTCCTTTTGAGTCAGATGTGTTTCTTGTATATAGCATATTGTGGGGCCTTATTTCTTGATCTATTGTGTCAATCTATTTCTTTTAATAGGTGAATTGAAGTCATTTGCATTGATGGATAATGCTGATATGTACTGGCTCAACTTTGTCATGTTATTTTCCTCTTGTTGGTTTTCTGCTTTTCCCCCTTGTTTAATTGCTTGCCCTGTCTGGTGATTTCTTTCTGTTATTGTTCTGGAAATTGTAGTCATTTTTATCTCTATCTAGTATGTCATTCAGTACTATTTCTAGGGCTGGCTTGGCAGACACGAATTTATTCAGTTGTGCTTTGTTATGAAAGTATCTTGTTTCTCCATTTAATTTGAAAGACAGTTTTGATGGGTATATCAGTCTGGGTTGAAAGTTGTTTTCTTTTAGGGCTTCAAATACTTCACTCCAAGCTCATTTTAACCTAAAGGTTTGTGCTGAGAAGTCTGCCATGATTCTAATAGGCTTTCCTTGGTAGGTGAGTTGTGTCTTTTCTCTAACAGCTTTTAGTATTCTGTTTTTATGCTGTATGTCTGGGATCTTAGTTATTATAAGTCTGGGTGTAGATTTATGTTGGTTGTGACTTTTTGGCATTCTGTGCCTCACTTATCTTGATATCATATTGCTTTTCCATGTTTGGGAAATTTTCTGCTATTACTTCTGTGAATAGTTTACAATGTCATTTTTGTTGACTCCTGCATCTTCATTGATGCTTATTAGTCTTACAGTGTTCTCTTGGTATCACCTTGAAGTTATTGAATTGTTATTTTATGCTGCGTTGTTATTTTTAAAAGTTCTATCCTTTCGTGATCATGAGCTGGAATCCTGTCTTCAAGGTCTGAAATTCTATCCTCAGCTTCATTTAAATGGTATTGCCAGCTTTCAGAGGAATTTTTTCATTCCTTGGATATCTCTTTGAATATGTTTCATGTATTCTACTTGTTTTCTATATTGTTCATTCAATATTTCCATCATTTTCCCTTGCTCTTGTACTTTTTAATCTGTCTTCTCTAGTGATGCTGATCAACTCCTTTATTAAGGTTTTTATTTCTGACTTTATGTGAGAAATTATTTCTAATTTGATTTCCTCTCCAGTCTCCTGGATTTGTTTGTTTATTTCACTTGCTATCTTTTCAGAAATTTCAGGTGTATGACTTTTAAAGTCCTCTATTAAATCTCTTATGTATTTGCTCCTAGTAGAATAGATGTTTGAGGGTGCATTTTGCTTTTTTTTTTGTCATTATCACCTTTTGGGCTAATATTTGGTCTTTCAGTCCCACTACTCTCAACTGTCAGTAGTGTGTATCTTAAAGTCTTACTGTGTGGTTGGTGTTTGTCCAATTGCTGGGTACCAGAGTGAAGAGGAGGACCAGTCACCTGAATAGTTCCTGAAGGGCCTGGTGGGAGAGTCCTATATGCTTCCCAGGCTCACTAGTTTAGGAGTATTGATGCAAGGCAACCCTTAGTTCCTGCTGTTACTATGTCTTCAGGTTGTTCCAGGCCACCAGATTTCCCTGTCTATAGTGTTTATCTTGGCTGACACTCTACTATGCCACTGGGTGTCTCATAAGCCCTTTTAATTTTCTCCAGGTAGCGGAGGCTTTACTGGCACACTCTTCAAACCACCTGATGTTCTCTGTATGGAGGAAGGACTCACCACATTCTTGCCATACTCACCAAGGTCCTACAGCTGGAGCAGGCTTCACTACTGCTCCTGTTTACCCACTGAAGTCCTCTATTTTAGGGATGAACTCACTACACTGATGGTTTAGGGATGAACTCACTACACTGATGGAAGCCTGCTGAGGTCTTCTGTTTGGATGAGGGTTTACTGAGTCTCCCATCAACCCAGCAAGGTTAATCCACTGCAGTCCAAGGTTCTGGGAGGAGGAGGGGCAGCCGAAGATCCACAGAAGTACTAGATCCGGGAGGTGGGGGGGCAGGTATGGAACCGCTGCCCTCTGAGGTGGAGGTCTTCCAGCATCCAAGGTTAATGCTGAATTCTTTAGTCCTTTATAGAATTCCTATGATTTTCATTTGTCTTCTTCAAAAACTGACTAAGCACAGTCAGAGGAGGTAGAAGCAGCTCCAAGGAAGAGGACAGCTAGTGCAGTATAATGTCCCACTTGCTCACACACAAAGAACAACCTCTAGTCCCAAAGAACTCAGCTGGGCATTCAGCCTTCTTCCTGCTTTGGCAGATACCAAAAATTGCCTTTTTAATGGACATTGAATATGACTCATGTTAGGTGAATAAATCCCAGATCTTCAGGAATTATTTATGTTGTACTAATTGTATCATTTGATTAATGCAGTGCCTATGTTTAATAGGATAGTCATACAGTAATTAATCATTGGTTAATATGTAGGTCTTACATTAAGTGCTCCTATCACAAACAGTAATAATGAAAAATAGAAAGAGCAGGAGGAATGTTTAGGAGGTGATGGATAAGATTAAGGCATATAATGTGTGATCCTTTGGCAGGTGTATACTTATCTCTAAGCCTATCGAGTTATCACATTAAATATGTAAAGCTTAACGTGTTCCACTCATACCTCAAATAGTTACCAAAGAGAAAGAAATTCTAGAGATGTGATACACAACATTCATACTTAACAATAATGTGCAGCACACTTAATGTTTATTCAGGATGGATGTCTTGTTATGTGCTTTCTACCACCTTAAAAATACATATGGTTCAGGTGAATGTGTGTGAGTTAACAATTCATTGGTGTCATTGTCATGATGTGTTTCAAAAGCCCACGCCCTGCCAACCTGCATGAAGAGACTGGAAACCAGGGAGTAGCAGGAGATGAAGTCAGACAAAGACCCAGGGCCACGTCCTTCTACCAGAAATTCCTCCTGGTGCCAGAAGTGGGTTTGGACCTCCAGTGGTAAGGAATTTCTGAAAGCTTAGAAAATAGTCCGATGATCCCATTTATTCAGAAGTGAGTCTCTGAGATTGAATGAGAATCACTTATAGAATTACAAGGGTTACAAAACAGAATTCTTTCATTGGAATTCAGCCTGCTTGTGCTTCTTAATCTTCCTTGTGGACAAAGAAGGGCCTGAAGGAAACATTATGTTAGATTCAAAAATCATGCAAATTCCAATCCTTTAATGAACTCCCCAAACAGCTGGCTCACTGCAGATCATTCCTTCAGCATCTCTTTTATACCCACTACTGCTGGTCCAAAATCCCTTCACAACTCACCTTGAATTAGAAGACAGACTTTAGCTCCTAGAGCTTATTTCTGCCTCTGAGACAGTTCTTTGGCACTTGGACAAAGATTACAATACTTGTGAGTCTTTTTGGACTTGCAACTTTGATAGGCTTCGTACTAACTTATCTATTTTATAACTTTATGAGGGCAAATATTACCTGCAGATTTTTATCAGGAACAGATGCAAATTAATTGTTCCTGGTAGAATAAATAATATCTTTCATGTTTATGGTTTTTGGTCACTTTTGGACATTCACTTGACTTTGTATATAATCTAGAACTCTTAATCTAAAATTCCACACTCAGAGATTTTTTGGGGGGCTTGCAATATATATATATATAGCATATATATATATATATATATATAAATATAGCATATATATATATAGCATATATATATATGGCATAAGCACACACACACAAAAATAAATAAATAAAGTTTTTTATACATTTAACTTGTCAAGTGAACTTTGAACTGTTAGTAACATCTTTCTTGTTCTTCTCTTAATAGATAAGATAAAGTAAACCATTAATTTTCAATATATATAGGTGGAGTCAGTGATTTATCTTTTTGAAAATGTCACTTAAACAGCACTTAAAATCTCTCTATCACAGTCAAGGCTTGAGCTCTACATTTTACTTTAAATACTCTCAGGTATATACCAAGCTAAAATAGTGCCCATTTCCAAATTTGTATGGTTTTACAAGAGCAAAGGAAAATAAATAACGTCAACACTAAAGTTCAAAAGGGCCGTTGTTGTGGAGGTCAGTTCATAGATGTCCAGTCTGGAGGCCAATCAGAGGATCACTCTTATTTTCAGTCATCAATGACCACTGTTAATATCACAACACGTTCTTAGACACAATGAACGTAAAATGAAAAGTTCATAAAAGTGCCAGTGTCAGAGCTTGTGACAAGCTAGTGTACCATTTGCTACACAAGAGGCAGAGCAGGCGTCAGTAATGGAGCAAATGTGCTTTGACAAAAGCTGCAAATGTCGCCAGTACTAGGAAGTGAATGTACCTTCTACATAAAAAGCTTGTATGCCACGCTATTTCCACTGTGCAAGATAAATTTAGATAACATCCAGGAAAAGCACCTAAAAGTGTTGATTATGTAGGTAGCATAATATAGTGATTGCATATATTTGTGGCAGTAAACCCTAAAAGAAAGTGTGCTTAGGGTCATTATATGCAAGTAACTCCAAAGACATTTTCTAGCCACAGAGAATTTCCTACAGTGTAGCCTAAAAATCTGTTTGCAAAGTGACTGCTTGTTATTGAGATGCAGATCCATTACCTAAAACTTGAATGTTTGAGGAACTAAGAAAAAACTTTTTCTATTTTCATGTTACCTTGACTAAGTCACCTAAATTCTTTGTGTCCATAACAATTGTGAATAAGTTGAAACATACCTGCAAAGCAATTATTAATATCTATCTATCTATCTATCTATCATCTATGCATCTATATATCTGTTATCTGGTTTTACTGTATCTATTTCAGCCTTGGAATTATTCTAATTAGGATAACTTACAGCTCTTTTTCTTTAATTTTTTATTTATTCAGATTGTTTACACTTACCCATTCTACTTTTATATAGTATGTTTCAATGACATGCACAATAAATAGCAACACTCATAAAGTTACAAAACTCCACCACTGTTTTGGATGTACCTTCACTCAAGAAAGCTATCCTCTGCTGCTGTAGGCTTGTGACTTCAAATCTGCAAATATCTCAGTCCATTCTTTTAAAAAATATCTACGATCAATTTTTTAAAAAATCTGTGGAGCGTTAAGGATGCACACACAGAGACAGAATCACATGCACATAATAAATTTACTGGAAATAGCAGACCTACCAAAAAGAACATGAAATTATTTCCAGCCACACCTAGCACTTTAACAAATAAAAAGCAATTCTTGTAAGAAAATTGTTCAGTGTGTCCATGTATTTAAACTGGCATGTCATTAACCTATGTCTAAAACTAGGCTACATTATACACAGGACATAACCATGGATGTTATGCCATCCAGCAAGTTCAGGCTTTCTATTGTCAGACCTGTGCTTGAAAGTTTCCATGTACTTTCCTCTCTGTCATCTCATCTCATTCTCATGGCAATCCTCTGAGGAAAGGATGGGCAGGCATGCTCCTGCTCAGTTTACAGGCAGGGATAATTAATTGCATGGAGCTAAATGGTTCTCTTAGTTCACAAGGCTAATTAGCCTGCAAGGAACACAGCCAACGCATGGATTAAAAACACATTCCACCCTCTGCAGTGTGATTCACACATGCAGCCTTGCCAGGGAAGCTATGTGGACAGTAAGGTCCCAGTGGGCTCCACATCCAGCCAAACCCTGGGCGATAGAGACCTAGGGACTCAGTGTTTGGTCTTAGGCCATCTGAGCAGATGGCCATTGGCTGAAAGCTACAAAGCTGGGAACCAAAACCAAGACAAAACAAACAAAAAGTTCTTTTCTTTTCTTCTTTAGCAGTTGACCCTCTCATGTTTTAGGTCACTGTTATGGAAAGCTGGCACACAGCTGGACACAACAGAGATAAAGTCTCCGCCTTCAAAGAGTTTGCATTTTAGTTCCCACAGCAGTCAACACAGAGTACAGTTTCAACTAATAATAAATAGTAAGGAAACAATCTTAAAAAGAGACAGTGATATCCAGAGACAGCATGGGGTCATTGAAGGCTGATGGCATTTTAGATAGGAAAATCCACGCGTGATTCTAGGAGAGGGTGATAACTGAGAGGAGACTGAAATGGAATAAGGGAGCTGGACATGCAGGAATAACAAACCACGCGGAGTCCAAAGGCCCCAAGACGAGGTCCCAGACAACAGAAATAGGGAAAGAGGGACAGAAGGTGAGGGTGGCAGGCAGAGAGTGAGCGTGGCCAGAAACCACAAGGGCTCCGGCAAGACCCCCAGGAGACCACAGTGAGGACATTTTATCAGTGGAGTAGAAAGTCGCTGGAGTGTTCCAGAGAAGTGCCACAACCCGGTGAGCATCAGAAAGGGGTCATTATGGCATTTGATGGTTCTTAGCCTGAAGAGGAAGAATAAAGTAGAGCGGCAATTGAGAGGAAAGGAGAGTAGTCAAGAAGTTTTAGCAGGTTTCATTTTAATAATTTGATGGGTTTTGCCAGGTCCAGACATTCATGAGTCATTCAGTTCCTAACAGACTCGGTCTCATTTATTCTGTCAAACAGATTTTAATGTGTGTCAAGAAGAGTTCTAGTCACAAAGGACTCTTTAAAAAGTGGGTAGTGGAATGAAAAGAATTAAAGTAGTCTCCTAGGTTTCCATGCTTTGAAACTGAGATGAAGAAAATTTGAAAAGGAAAGTAAATGCTCAGCCTTTTAAATGAGAATAAAAAACTCATCTAAGAAAAAGAGCTGAAAACTCATAAAATAACTTGTGCCATAAATTTGGAAGTGTAGTTTATCATTTTATTGGTATTTTAAAATTCCCTTTTAAAAAATGTATGATGACTCTTGTGAAGTTAAAATTGCAGCCTTTAACTAATTAAAATCAACTTACTCATTTCTCTCAAATGGTATGTTACATGGAGTAAAAAGCATCATGAACACTGAAATTACTATATATTTTGCAAGATAATAAATAGCATAAACAACATATGCTACTATCTTTTTACTTCTATATTAAAAATGAAATGGAAATGACTTCTTAGCTCTCAGAACACACAGAAAAGACTTTGTAGAAAAACCCTAGGCTATAATTATAGGTCTCCTTTATGTGCATGAAGTGTGAAAAGTGTCAAATAAGTGAAATGGACATCACAGTAAAACAAATGACGCGTGGTAGCAAGTGTGGAGAAGGAAATGGGAACAAGGTGGAGAAGGAGATGAGAACTGGTCAGCAGTGAGCGCTACTTTCTCACCTCCTCAGAGCAGAGTGGGGGGAAGAGCTAGGTTAGCCCACCCACACCGCACAGCAGAGAGCTAGGTTAGCCTCCTTTGCACTGCAGGGTTGGGGAGCTTTGTATCTTCTCACTAACTGGATTCTTCAACTACAAAGCAAGCAAAATAGTAACTGCACAAAAGCTTTGTCACAAGATTAGACAAATGACATGAGCTATTTCTGTGCACAATAGGAGTTATTTAAATGTGGTTTATTCCTCTCCCCTCTCTCCATCAAACCTCATTGCTACAGCAACAAATGTGTGTAAGCAGATGGCAACGTGGGATTCCTCTCATTTTTACAGTCACCAAAGCGAACATGGTGACTGCTATCTTCCATGAGCGTTACTTTTTCAAAGCATTTTCTGACTTTTCCAGGAAGTCTGTGGTGTTTTACTTCTTGATTTTATTGCTCAGTTCAAGAAAATGTACCTTCATTCAAGCGTCTTTCTCTCTTGTGTCAATCGGGATGATTTTCTTCACCTTGTTTATCTCTCTCTCTCTCTTTTTTTATTTTTGGATAGAGCTTGTGATGAATCATTTTTATAAATTTAAAATTTAATTTAATTTTAACTTTTTCCGCTCTCAAAGATAAGGATATTTTGTTTATCATTTTCAAATGAAAGATTATGGAGTAGTTCATCCACTTTTGCTGCTGTCTTACTTACTTACTACACTCTATCACAGTTCCTCTTTCTTTAGCATTTATCACTTATTATCCATTATCTGTAAAAGGGAACGATTTGTTTCCCATGACCTTTCTAAAACATAATGAAATAACTTCAGATGAATGGCAAATGTATAAACAAACATCCACAAATTCTTGTATGTAGGAAATATACACAGGGTCGAAAAAAATAAAGCAAATCCATAAAACCCCAGCAACGCCAGCCTCCCGATTCATTTAATTTAATAAGAGAGGACAAATGACAGGGGACAAAAGCAAGCATGAGGATCAGAACATTCTATAGAGAAATAACTGGAATCCAGAAACATCTGACATAGAAATATGTTTGCATGGTGAACCAGGTTTTCATCGATACTACCATTTGCACTAAATGCCGTTTTCATATGTATGAGAAAAATGTAGCCATTTAACACACCATTATTATTCAGCACATGAATCATGTATTGATAAAACGGAAAAAAGAAGAAGAAGAATCCTAGGAAGAGATAAGAGGCATTTAACTGCGCTGTACAGGAACTCAGCTGTGAATTCCATAGTCTGCGTGTTGTAGGCAGGAAAGGAAAACAGTTCTGGTAAAGATTAATTCCTGACTATTTGGGTAGCTTCTCTCCTGATTAGCACAATTTCTTCATCTGTATAAAGAGTTAAATGCATTGTTATCTACAGTGCCATCTAGCAGGAAAAGTATGTATTTGTTTATAATAAACATGACCTAACATATATTAAAAGCAAACATTTTGCTAAGTGATGAAATTAACCCAACAAAAGGTCACGAAGTCATCACAAATGGTGAAGAATATGCAGCAAGAAGAGACATTAGTGTAAGTGACACCTAGTTAAGGAACTGCTTGGCCAAATACTGTGGTCAGAGGAGGAAGCCCTGGGAGTTTGGTGGTGGCATGTTGCATCTCAATAGGCACCGAACAATAGGTTACATTCAGCTTTTTATTTGCACACAGCTGATTTGGCAATCACTATACAAGATATTCTAGTATACTACATGTCCTATTTTGTTCCCTAAAATTAATGAAGTCACTTTTATTTTCTAAATGAAAATTAGCATTAATGTCCCGATACACTTTACATGCCAGTGTTAAAGGAGAGTTATTGAATGAAAAAGGAGCCAGTTGGTGGAGGACTTCGGGGGCCGGTCCTCAGATCTGCTGCATCTGGACATCGGCCAGCTCTGGGAGTACTGCAGGGGCAGCCACCTGTTCCCATGGCCTGATCAAATACTGCACAAAGTGCCAATGACATGTGGTCTCCGTTCCAGGCACCAAGGCACAGTGGCTCGGGGATTTTTGGTCTAATTTATTTAAATCATGATTCTTAACCAGCAGTCTGCCAACAATTCATTGGAATCTACAAAAGTCTCACAGTAATAACAAACATTTCACAAATAATCTGCCAAAAATTTAGTTTCAACTTGTGAAAGCTGGCAAAAGTCCCTGCAGTGTGGGTTTATTACTTTTTACACATTCTTTCTATGCATTGTCTCTGGATAATGCTATTGTGTTGAATAAACTCCCCTTGGTCAGGCATGGGCAACCCAGTCAAACAATGGACAACTGAGTGAGGCTCTCTCTGCTAAGCAGAAAGCTATTGTCACTTTTCATTTCCTCTGTGCATTAAGAAAAATTAAATGGTTTTTACCTCTAGGAGTTGGAACCATTGCAAAACCCATTTAGAGAGAGCATTAAGCCTTAATCCCTAAGTTAAAGTAAAATGCACAATTTGTTTAATTGTAGATATGCTATTAAGCAATACGAAGAGCATTTTCAAGCTGGAGAAAATAGGATGGGAGAAAGTATAGTCTTTTGTTCCTTCTTTGGGGTTTGATGTTATTATTTAAGCAAAACTGCTGAGCAGAACATGTCATTCTAAAGTCATTTAAACATATTTAGAACTGAAAATTTAATATTTCTTTAAGGTCTCGATGATCCCTTTAAAAGTTTCTAAATTGGTTAAAAAGAACGAAAGAGCGGCCTGATTCCTAAACTCCATGAAAAAGCTACAGATACGAAAGCCATGAAATATGGGCTTGATCGCTGAAAACAACGTCTGACCAAGGTTTACCAATCATTAATATAACAATCACACATTATGATTTTACCAGAAAAATAAGTAGCATAATTATGCCAATTGTTTTGCAATTAACCTGAGAGACATTAGTGTTAATATTTCCTAAAAGAGGGATATAAAATATTTCTAGAATAGTCCAAGTGCACTGCTTGATCTGTGGGAAAGCCTTGTTTTCCCACAATTCAGAAATGAATGGAAACTGTGTACAGGGCTTTGATAAGTAAATTCAGTCAGGAGATCTGAAGCACTATATGGTTCGAGAACTGTGGTCTTATGTTCTGTAGATAAGGAGAGCTGTGGAATATTGAAGCCACTTGCCTGTTCTGACAACCTCAGGAATCAACTCTGGAGTCAAACGTATCCCCAGAGAGCAGAAGTCCCGGGTGTTCTGTGTAGGACTCAGTGTCACAGGCCCCTTCCTGCGGGCTCCATGGCAGAGAACTCAATGAGCTTCTCTCTCTGAGAATACCCTCAGGACACCCACAAACACTTCCCAGGACTGGGCCATTTTCTTTCCCCTTAGTTGAGGATATTTTCCTCCCAGTAAACCTCTGAAAACTATCTACTTGCTGGCTTTCTCATATGAAAATGAGATAAATAATCCTTAAGGAAGAACACTAAGATTTTGTCATCCAAATCAGTAACCAAATTTGTTCTGTAATTCTGTCTAGTATCAGAAAAAAAAACAAAAACAAAAACAAAGAAAACGGGTTTCTCCAGTAAGCAAAAGCTGGTAGGTTGCTACCAAATATTATAGAATTTCCTGCTGGCCATAGGATGCTCACATTGAAAGGACCTAACATTGAAGAGTTGTTTACTCCTCGACAAAGCTGAAGCATCTAAAATCACCTCCAGCGCTGCTTTTCCTTAGTTAGTGCTGCGGTATCTACCCATTCGTAGAAGATGTTGTGAAAACTGAACACCTACCTGAAGAAGAATGAGATAGATCTGATGCAACATACACAATTCTGGAATTACCAGAGGGAAAATTGTTGGCACAGGTAAAGATTTCCTGAACAGGACATCCATGGCTTAAAAAAATGATTGTGAGAATTGACAAAGGGAAGCACATCAAATTAAAAATCTTCTGAAGAGCAAAGGAAACAATCAACAGAGTAAAGAGATGACCTGCAGAATGGGATAGAAACTCTGTCAGTCATTCATTTGGCAGAGGATTAATACCGAGAATACATACAGGACTCTATAAATTTCACATGGAAAGAAAAGCAATCCTAACAGCAAATAGGCAAATGAGCTGAACAAACACTTCTCCAAAGAACAAGTGCAAATGACCACTAATTATATGACAAATACTTTACATCCTAACCCATCAGAAAAATGCAAATCGAAGTATTTAGATTTCAACTCACTCCCGTCACAATAGCTATTATCAAGAAAATGAAACAACAACAACACACACACACACAAAACTGTTGCTAGTAAGAATGTGAGAACAAAGGAATCCTTATAGATTGCCAGGATATAATATGATTTAGTATATCAACTATGGAAATCAAAATTAAGGGTCTTCAGAATTCTAAAATAGCATTATCACATCCAGCTACTCTGTTGCTCTAGAGGTGCAGAGCAGAAGCAATCAGTGTCAGATGCAGCCTGCGCTCCCATGGACCACAGCACTATTCACAGCAGCCAAGCTAGAGTGTGGGTCTAGCAGGCCATCAACAGATGAACAGGTTAAAAATAGGGTGTATGTGTCAACATCATGGCGTATTGTTCCACTACAAAAAAAATGGAATTGTGTTATTTGCAGGAAAACAGATGGGCGTATAGATTATTCAGTTAAGCAAAATAAAGCAGATTTAAAAAGGCAAGTATTGGATTTTTCTCTAATTTGTGACACCAGGGAAGAAAATGATGTGAGGGTAGAAGGGGTTGGTGGCTATGAGGGATGAGGACAATGGCGGGAGGACGTCTGTGATGGTTAAAAGCCAGTAAAGAGGACCAATATATGATATGTAGACCTTCAATATGTAAATGTCACCAAGAAAGTAATTATTTTGTCCATCTAATAATCTTAGTAATTACAATAAAACAAAAAGAAATGAGGGTAACATGAAATATAAAAGAAAGAAAAATACCAAAGTATTGGCAAATATACCCAAGGTTGTTTTATAAAGTGCAAATTATAAAAAATGTGAAGAAACTCATTTACTAACCATGTACCATGCAATCAGGCACAATAATTTTATTCAATCTCTCACTTCCCAAATAGTTAGTGGAAATTATCACCTTACACACACACAAACACACACACACACGCACAGAGAGAGAGAGAGAGAGAGAGAGAGAGAGAGAGAGAGAATCTCATTAAAAATAAACCAAGTTGGGTAAACCAGCAAAGGACAGTATGTGAGCCCATTACCTTGGCCTCCCACCTCCCCACTCTTTCACAATGTCTGCGCCATTAGACAGCTAACGCTGACCATGAGTTAGTCCAGAGGAAGCGGAGGAAAACTTCTTTTATTCATTGTATCTAAGCCTCCTGCCTGAAATCACTGAGATCCCCACCGCTGTGTCCTGAATAGAGCTTCAGATTCCTGTCTTGTGGGAAAAAGAAGCTGAGTTCTGCGATTATTGCTGGGAGTAGGAGAGAGTTTGCAGTTGGACTTCCTGTGTCCGGTTTCCAGCAGCATCATTTCTGATATGAGGTTGTCGGCACATTTCCTAGCCTTTCCATATCTAAAGGCTCACTGGAGACAGTTTATGCAAAAAAAGCAGAATGGAATAATGCTTTATTGTGAGCTTCTGTGTGTGTGTGTGTGTGTGTGTTTGAGTGTGTGTGTGAGTGTGTGTGTGTGTGTGAGTGTGTGTGTGAGTGTGTGTGTGTGTGAGTGTGGGTTTGTTTGAGTGTGTGTCTGTGTGTGAGTGTGTGCTCCTATGCATGTGCACTTGACTGTTAGACTGTATGAATGCTGTTATTTTTACAGGTAACATCAGTCTTGTACATTTGGACACATGCTTAACCTCTTTAAGCTTAAGTTTCCTTGTATCTTAGAAAAACAATATCACATTTATTTCAAAATATTGAAAAGTGTTAGAAATTACACAGGTTGCCCTGTGTAAGATGATATGTGTAAGCAGCAGACACTGAAATGCCACATTTGCCTATGATTCCTATTTTCTGGTTCCTCTCCTTTCCCTATTAACTTTTTAGGAACGTAGTCACTAACCTAAACACGCCGTTCCTTCCTGTTCCCTTCCACCCAGCACAGGGAGATGGTCCCAGGTACAGGAGGTGGTTGTGTCCTGGAGATGTCATCCTCCACCTCCACGGAAAGCCATTAAGAGTGATTCTCCCTATGAGGTTATAAAATATTTAGAACTCCTACCAGCTGCTCGATCAATCCCACCACATCATAAAGCCACGTAAGTGACATGGAATTATGTGACAGAGGGAGACTCTGGGACTGGCCCACCCACTGTTATCAAATATCAACTCATGATATAGTCTATCATGCCCACATAAACAATTTCACCTCAACGGGCTTTTAAAGGGTGATCTTTTGAAAATGGAACTATTTCCCAGTAAGGAAATGCAGCAAATGATTGGGGAATGCTGTGCTAGGAGCGATTTGTTTATCTGAAACAGTGTAGCTGAGTAATTAGTCAACAGATTCTCTATAGCAGAATCATCTATGGTGTGTGATGGTGAGGACCGCATTTCTATAACTCTGCCATTCCAAGGGTGTTACAGAAATTTAGTCATAAGGAATATCGGGTGTAAGCTCTTGGGATCAGCGTTTCTTTCCTTTTCTTTTGTCAGTCAATGTAACTCTCTGGACACCTGTCTACACTGTGAGAAGTTCGCTCCTGTTTAGAAAGGCATCAAGGCACTGCAACTCTTCCACCAATCTATCTGGGCTCCTTGCAGAAGTGGCAGTTATGAATAAAACAAATGAACTTTACTTTCTGGGACGGATACTGAGGTATGCGAATTCTGAGTCATGACCGCTGGTTATATGGTAACTGCATTCAAACTTTTATTTTGAAGAAACTGAATTCTTTTTAAAATGTGGTTTGCATTTTACATTCCTGAAGTGATACATGTATGATCAAATCATTCCATTTGTACACCAACATTTGCTGTTGTCAATAGTTTTTTGAAGAATATATATATTATATATATGCCATATCTATATTTTACCATCACGATAGGTGAACTGTCATAAAGTTTTGGCTTCAATATTTATTTTATCGATGGCTAAACATGTTTGGCCGTTTGTCACTCAGTCATCTTCCCATCCTCTTTCATGAAAGGTCTTTCCTGTCACTGCTCACTGCATTTTGAAGTTGAATGGTGCTAGTTTTTACAGCTGAGCTTTGAGGAATCTGTATTTCCCTAGAGTACCTGTGTGTACTCTATAAAAATACAGGTTTGCCAGTATTTTCTCTCAGACTTTGGCTTTATAGGGATTTTCAGCGTAAACAAATTTTTAAAAAATTAATTTTGGATGGAATGCATCACTCTTTTCTTCCTGTGGACCGCGCTTTGCGTTTCAAACGTGGACGTCTTTGTAACTGAGGTCTCAGATGAGTGGCTTCGTGTTGAACAACAGCTACTGTGGCTGCGGGTTTGAGGCTGTGGGTGCCATTTAAACTTGTTTTTCTTGGCTGCTTCTGCTGTTCTGGAAAGGTGAAGGCGAGGGGCTGCACCCAGTGGCCAGTAGTGATAGATTCTGCTAGCCTGGGGTTTAGCTCCATCCGTCCAACTTGGTATGGGACCCAGAGAAACAACTTCTCTCTCCAAGAGTAACTTCTGCGTTCTCCTCATTCCAGAGATAAACTTCCGGCTCCCCTTTTGTGCATGTCCTGAGCCCTCTCCAATCCCGAGACTCCACACCCGCCCAAGCCTCCATCTCCAGTGCCCAGTAAATCTTCCTGTCTCCCGATTTACACAGGCAGAAGCGCCTTCCAATCGGTGGTTAATACGTCATCTTGCCCACCTCCCAAACTCCTCCCCCAGCCAGAAAGGATAAAAGTAGCCCCACTTCTTTGTTCTTGCTTAGAGCCTCTGTACCCCCTGCCCTGGAAGCTCTCCCGTGCCCACATTCCGGGCCTCCTCCTTCCTGTCCGTATCTCTCTCACTTTCTCTGAGCTGGTTCACGTTGAGTGCCCAAAACACTGGATCAAAGAGCCCACCCCCAGACCTTGGGGGAGAGGAGTTTCACCCTGGGGAGACTCACTGTCACACTGTCAGGAGTCTCGAAGCTGTACTGGGCCACCTCAGAGTTTGTCACACCTTGGAGTGGAGGGAGGGGCGGGGAAGGGCAAGGGGGGGGAGATGGAAGTCCAAGCTCCCGTGTAAGTCTTTATTAATAAAAGTGAAGGTAATAAACCAGATTTTTCCCTCTTTGGGGGAGGAGATGGTATTTGGCTGGAATAGAAACATGGTTATCTAACGTATTTTGCCTATCAGAACGTCCCTTTTCTAATGTAATGTCCTGCTCCTTGCTTAAGCACCCTGACTCCCTCTGTTCTGAGAGTTCACCTCACAGCAACCCCCTGGAGCCCAGAACTGGGGTCATATCACGCATCTGAATGGTGCAATTTCTCATTTTGAAAGCCCTGATTAACTCCAGAGCAAGTAGAGACTTAAGAGTAAAGTAGCCTTTATTATATTTTCCCAGATTGCCTCTCTCAGAAGCTGGTAAACAGTAGTGGTAAAGGATCAAAGAGCAGTAAACATTTTAGATTCCAGAGGCCCCTGCAGGCTCCAGTTCAGCTTGGGGCTACTCGTCTCAGACTCCTGCTCTGGTCTGCAAACCCCTAAATGCATTATGGAAACCCTGCTTCCCTATTACGCCTAACAAATAAATAATGACGTGCATTATTTTTATGCCCCTGAAGCCTTTATTTTTGTTTTCTTAGTGAGGTTGGGCTAAAAATAGCCAATCATGCTGGGAGGAAACATGCTTATAAAAGCAAGTGAGATAAAGCCTGTTTTTATACAGAATGTTCTGTCTCCCTGGGTCATCAAATGTAACTGTTACCATCTTCTCTTTGTAATTATCTTTGTCAGCTAAACAAATTTTCCCAAGTCCTAGGTTACTCTGTACTTTTTTCTTTTCTGAATTCACTGCTAAAAAACTTTCAGCACACATCAAGTTTCAGTGATTTTGGAAGATGTATTATTACAGATAGAAGGATTTCTCCCCTACCTTTAATATCTTATTTTGATATAGTTTATTTATCATACTTCACATTTCCATGTTATTATGAGCTAAAGTCCATGATATAGTCAGATTTTCTTAGCCAGCTGTTATGGGTTAAAAACTGGTGGCCAACTTAATGCCAGCTGAATTAAATCAGCATGGTGCTGAGTGTAGATGGTCCACCTGAGGAAAGTAACCAGCATAAATAAATGCTTTGGAGAAGATGAGTGAAGCATTGTGGGTTTCTTTAAGGGTTGTTGTTTGAGCCGTTGGTTCTCCTGGAGGAGCTCGTCATGACTAGCTTCCCCAGTGTGAGTTCAACCATTGCCATCAGAAGAGCTTTGTCCCTTGTTGGTGACAGTGGCTATGGTTCACTTTGGGGGAGCTCTGGTCCTTACATCAAGTATCGCTTCCTGGTTCCGGAGGGGATGATGTGTGCTGCTCAGTCTCCAGGAGAAGCTGCTCACGCTGGTTTCCTGGCATTTACTTGACTGTTCTTATAGTCAGAGGAGTTAGGGGCCTCTGTGTTGCTGAGGATTGCTATGGTGCTTTTCAGGACAGCCCTGGTCCTTATTTTGAGCATGACTTCTCGGCTTTAGCATAGAACCCTCAACCTACCAGCACAGCCCCTTTACCCTGCTGGCATAGACTTTCTAGCTTCCACCACTGACCTGTGGGCTTTCCTAGTGTGGAACTGTAAAACAGACTGGTGTGAGTCCTTGTGGGCTCTAGACCTCCAGCTGGACTCGTGGGAGGCACTGTCATGGGCTCTAGGTTTTCATCTGGACTCATGCAGGACATTGCTGTGGGATTCAGGCCCTTGGCTGAATATTCTGTGTTTAGTGTTGTGGACAGATTTCCTGTGCTTTCTTGTGTTAACTCTGGGTGACCATCAAAAACCAATATTATAAATTCTATGTCCTTATTCTAATTGTTCTCTGCACGACCCCTGACTACAACGCTACCTCCCTCACTTCGTTTTCTTTCTCTAGGGCACACATTTTCCTTAGTATCTACAAATTAGCAAAATCAGACTGAAATTTAGTGTCTGTTGCATGTGTATGCTACTACATACATATTGCTTGTTTTCTCTGTTCTCAGGAATTACTGAAATGCTGCTAAACATCCCCAATTTCACAGGATGTGAGAACAAGTATGTTTCCAAACATAACCTTAAAAACCATATTCCTCATTATCATTATTAATAATGCCTTCCATTTGCTGAACACTTCAGCAAATGGCGTAATGGTGTAAAAGATTCTTTCACATAATCATTAAATAAGGCTGCTTAATACTTAAAATTGTGGAATATGGACTATTACTAATGCTATTTCATACATGAGAAAATTAGATAGCAATGAGAGTAAATGTATTATCTAATATTATAATACTGGTGAGGTTGAAGATACATTAAAACTTACAAAAAAACAACAACAAAAAACCCGCAAACAAACACAAAACTAGAATATCTGGTTCCATTCTTTGTCCTCATAACCACTATGATTAACTAACTCTCAAACATATTCAATTATCTTAAACATTTAGCTAGGATAAAAACATATTCACCTCAAATATATTCAATTTATTTGGGTTAAAAAATTGTAATTATGTGTCTTTTTTTTCAGAGACCAAATTAAAACTGAGTATGTAAAAATAAGTTTTGTATTTTAAATTAATGAAAATGTTTTATTTTGTATTCTCTATAAAACACTTATAATAAAATATGTAACAATTGCCTTTCTCATTCCCAACTGTATAGCAACATTCTTTATGATGCTTCTCAGAGTATATTTTTAATAAATGATTCTTAAAATATGAGAAAAAATAAACAGAAGTTATGAAATTGTAAAGCTTTGGCTTTGTGTAAATGTTCAAGAAGAGGGATAAATTTCATTCTTTAAGTAGAAGTATGTGTATGTGTCCAGCTGTGTCTTTGTATCAGTGTGTTTAATTTGGGAGGAGGAGAACAATACTGTATTTCAACTTTATTTTTTATTAGTACATATTTGAGATACATAACATAATTTTTTCATAGGAAATCAGTTCCTCTGACTGACTGGCAAACTGTATATGTTAGTAGAAAAGGGTAAATATTTAAATATTTTTCAAAGGGAAGTATCTTTTGTAACTTAAGGACAAGATAGAATCAATTCTATTTCCAGTAGCTCAGTCTCAGTGATACTTTTTTTCTTGTCAACTACAAATGTGACACTTATTTTTACCTACAGATTCAGTTCAATACCAGTCTTGAGTGATTTTTAGTCACCTGGGACTTCCAATTATTTTGAATTAATATTTCAATTATTTAGAATTTTTTAACACCTGTCATTTTTCCTATACCACTTGTTGTTAAGTGTTTCATAAAGGAAATATATATATTTTGAAATTTTCCTAATTTATTAAATTTTTAAAAATAATAGCTCTCATACAGTAGCTAACACTAAGCATTTTAAAGTCAGCTAAACTTTAATTCCAGTCCTTTTTTTCTTGCCACTTACTTGCTATTTAACTTCAGCAGAGTTTAGTTTTAATTACTAATTTGATTAGTGATATCTAACATGGGTATAAAGGAACTCAACCAGGATATGGGGAGATTAAATGATATAATATATGCAAAACAGCTGCCAAGATGTAAACACATATGTTACTCACTCATAAATTATAACTATCTTATCTCATTTATACCTACTTTCCTGTTCCTCAACAAAACTAGAGTACTTTACATTCCTAGAAATTTGCTTACATGATCACATGCATTTCCAGCTAATAGTTAATTTAAAATAGCCAACTGTGTAAAAGTGGAGAGCATGTTTTAGTTTTTACTGTCTGCACTATGTAGATTGAGACATACAAAACCTTGCTATTTGCAATAAATATTTGAGTAAAAAACAAAGAAACAAATAAAGGAATAAATACATGTCTGATGCTAGGTGTGGTGGCCCACATCTGTAATGACAGTACTTGGGAGGCCAAGGCAAGAGGATTGTGTGGCTTTGAGGACAGCCAGGGCTACACATGAGTTCAAGTCTGGCTCAAACTGAAGAGTGAGACTGCCTCAAACAGACAGTAAATAAAAAACAAGTAAATAAATAAACTAATGTTCAAGTCTAGTAAATGGTTGTCAGATGGGCAAAGTCTGGTCTTTCTTGATATGTCTCTATCTATCTTTCTCAATGGCTTTTCTACATCAGAATGGTGTTACATCCTGGAAAGATACACTTTCATTTTTAGGATAGCAATATTATAATGATAAATATATATTTGTACAATTTATATAATAAGGTAAGTAAATTTATATAATAATATACTTGTATGATTTATATAATAATGTAAATAAATTTATATAATATATATATTTAAATTTTCTATTAATCACATGACCTCTTTCTCATTTCATCATGATCAATGTGTTTGCTACAATATTCAGGTCCCATGGAGTGGACAGCTTTGTTTTCATCTTTCCCAGGCTTAAGACTAGACTCATGCATTAGGATCATGAAATTTGGGTACAAAATAGTTGTTTTTGCTGTAATTTATTTAAAATTTTTAACATTGGCTTTTCAGGTAAAATATACCATCCAAGGACATGTTTGTTATTGTGTTGCAGTGATACATTACTACAGTAATGTTATGTATTGTTTCTATTTTTAAGTGGTAGACTTACAGTCCAGGCCTTGACAAATGTGAAGTATTATTAGGGAACTGATTAACAACTCTGCATTCCTTTCTTCCTCACAGCCTCCTGTAAATCCTCAATGCTGCATTTCCCCTTGCAGTGTTATGAGCTTTCCTAGGTCCTGGAGGGTTCAGGGGGTCCTGGGAGTAGTCCTGCAGTATGCACTCTGGGGTCTCTGGACACTTGTCTCCTTTGTTGAGCGACTTTCCCCAGCCTCTCTATTGTATTAATCATCTGTTGTATCTACACAAGCATAAATAACAGGCCACCCAGAAACTCCTGCTTTTATAAACATAATTAAAATTTTAATAATTTTAATTGTTTCCTGTTATGACTTGTGTCTAGAGGTCCCCCAAAGCCTCATGCAGTCCTAGGTAAGGATTTTTCAGAGTGAATGTAGATGTGTGAAGCTGGGGTTGATTTATGGGGCAATGCTAGGATCAAGGGCACAAGGATTAAGGGTGTGAGTGCTATTTGCCCTAAGTAACCTGGCTAAGATATAAGAGATAGGAAGAGCTGTGATTGTCCCTGGTTGCTTTGCTATATTTTGCCCACTGTGAACTGTGTTACCTCTGTAATGCCACCCTGCCTTGAAGCCAACCAACTATGAACTGAAGCCTCTATAAACCATGAGCTCATAAACATTTCCTCCTTTGATTTGGGGCATTGAGAATTTTGTATCAGCAATGAGGAAAGTAACTAAGACAATGTTGAGAATGTGTACATGCTTTCCAAAATTCATTTTGAAACTTATCCTCCATTGTGGTTGCCTTAAGAGGTGGGCTTTTGTGAAGTGGCCAAGTCTAAGAACTTCGTAAATGGGATAGAAACTTATGAAAAGGCTGGAGGGGACTGACTTAGGTCTGCTTTGTGAAATGATAGCAACAAAAGGAGCAAGATCTCACCAGATGGGAAAATGGCCAGTTCCCTGACCTTGGCTTTCCATGCCTTCAGTTATGAAAACAAACACATGTTTTAAATAATTTATATTAAATTAAAAATATATGTATAATATACTATAAATGTATTATAATGTATTAAATAATGTTTTAAATAATTTATAATTATATTCATAATATATACTATATAGTTACATATAAATATATTTATAGTGTACAATATGGTATACTATATAATACATATACATAATATAATTTATAAATATATTATAAAAATAATATATTTATAATATATTTTAGATATTTTATAAAATATGTAATCTCAAATATTTTGTCACATCAGTAAAAATGAGCTGAGTTTCTGAGTGTTTATTATAGAAATTAATTGACACAAAATATACTATCACAGTATCACCATTAAAGGTGATTTTATTGGTCAATGAACATACACTATATACATACAGCATTTAATTGACTTAAGAACTTTCCTAAATCTGAGATTTATACTATTTCCATTAACTACTGTAAATAATATTGCAATTGGGTTTTTTCAAAACTACTAAATATGCCTCTTAAAGGCAGAGACCTCCAGGTCATCAATATAATGTTCATCTTCCATAATAACTTACCTCTTTCCATAGGCAGGATTTAATGTAATGCCCTGCCAATAGTTATTGCTCAAAAGTCATTTGTTGTATCATTGATTTCCTAAAAGGATTTAATATAACACTTGTCTATAGATAATTATTTATTATTGATTTCCTAAAAGAATTTAATATAATGCCTTGCCTATAGATAATTATTTGTTGTATCATTGATTTCCAGAAAGATTCCCAAAGCTGATGTTTTTCAAAGACATTTTTAAGTTGGAATCAGGCTGGAGCACAGCTTGATGGGATGACGTCTGCCCAGCATGTGCAGGGTCCTTGTCCCCATCGCTGTATTTAATTAGTGAATTAACTAAATTGGTACCAAAGGTAACAGTGTAACTGACTGAAAGGCCTCCTCGTAACACAGACAGCAAAAAATGGGCAGAAGGGAACACTGATGAGCGTACTCTGATAGCCTTCGCAATTCTAAACACACCCTCCCTGTTTCAAAGCCTAAAAGATATTTACCGTTTGTTTGACCTCCTCTTATAGTGGTTAATTCTTCTTGTATTAGTTGTGCTAGAGACTGTGTACCTTAGCAAGGAAATGGTCAAACTTCCAGATCTGTGGCAAGCTGAAAGTTTCACAAAGATTTAAAAATATAAGGGATTTTCCAGACAGGGTGTCACAGACCTTAAGTACAGCTCTGGGGAGCCTGAGGCAGGAAGATCGCCATGAGTTTGAGGTCAGTCTGAACTACATCGTGAGTTCAAGGCCAGCCTGAGCTATGTAATGAGATCCTGTCTTAAACCACTTCTATCCCACCAAAAGAAAACAGAAAGAACAAGACATTTGTTAAAAAGTAAAGATGTATGTAAGGTACACAATCAACATTAGCAAAATCTATTGTTTTGTACACACTGATAATAAACTAGTGGGAAAAGAAACCAGAAAGTCAATAGTATTCACAACAGCTTCTAAAGTTATGTATTTAGGAATCAAACTAATCAGGGAGAAAAAACAATTCTACACTAAAAATGCAGAACTCTAAACGATGAAATTTAAGATATTTTATGGTGGAAATATCTTCCATGTCTAAGGACGGCCCACTTTAATATTGTTACAATGGCCACAATATCCACAGCTGTGTAAAGATGCAAAGAACTCCCATTAAAATTCTAATGAGGTACTTCCTAGAACAAGAATAAATAATCCTAAACTTCACATGGAAACACAAACAACCCAGAATAGCCAAAGCAGCCCTAGCCATGTGGAGCAAGGCTGGAACAATCCCACTACACAGTTTAAATTTTGCCACAAAGACAGTACCAAAATCACATGGCACTGGTGTGCAAATAGACACCCAGACCCATAACACAGAACAGAGGACGCAGAAACACAGCCGCAGACCACAGCCCACTGATTTAGACAAGGAGGTAACACATGCTGGAGAGAAGACCACCGTTTCAGGTACACTGCTGGGTGACTGGGTACACACATGTTAGAGGTTTAATGTAGATACTTATCCCTCTATCCACACACACACAACTCAACCAAGATGAAACGAAGACCAAGGTATGAGACCCAAAACCTGGAAAACTGTCAGAAGACAACATAGGGGAAAAGTGATGTCTTAAGCACAGACAAGTACTTACTGAATAGAATTCCAACAATGCAGGAAATAATAGCAAAAAAAAAAAAGAATGTTGGGGGGGTAATCTGTAAATTTTGTTCTATTTGCTGCTGCTTTATTTTGATTTTCACCCAAAGAAAATATTCTAGTTTTAACTTAAATCTTTCCCGAAGTGGTGGATATGTCCAGAATTAAATGAACATAGAATTAGTTTCATTCTGATAAGAATGAAATACTCATGACTATGTAATTGCAAAGCATGAAAGGGGTAATTTCAGTGATTCTCTACAGAACAGCAGCAAGGAGTAGACTTAGGTTCCCTTATTACTCCCACGGTGTTCAGCTGAAATCCTGAAACACACATGGCTTCTCAAGTTAGAGAGCTGCCTGCGTAGCCTTGAGGGAGACCAAGTGTCAGCGACCACACCGAGTGGGTTCAGAGTGAAAGCATCCATATAAGAAATGAATTTGAAAGAGGAAATGAGAAACTGTTGATGCTTAAAAAGAAATCCAGACAAATAACTAAAGTCATGTGACAGATTCTATTGTTTTCTTAGAGTGACTGCCAAGGAAGATTTAAAAAAATCGATGAATGATCTCAACTTCTAATCTCTGGGACATAGGTAACAACCACAGTCATGCTAAGTAGAACACAGCAAGCGGGGTGAGGATAGAGGCAAATGTTCTGTCTGCTAAAGGAAAGGAGGCGGAAAGGCAGGAGCGTAAAACACGGCTTAAAACAGAGATGATTTCTGCGTCGTACCCTGACAGTGATCACGCCTTTGTAATGTGGGAAGTCACTGCTTCAGTGACACCAAAGTACAAGATACAAGAAGGTGAATATGAGAGATGAGGGTTTGCTTGTTTGTAGAGGTCCCTGGCATGAAAGCTAAGGAGACTAGAATAATTAGGGACACAGTGGATATTTGTGAGTTTGTGCACAGTGATTTTAGGTACAGGAAGAGCCTCACACACACGTGACCTGTGTCGATACACAGGATTGCCATTTGCAAGAGATCCAAATTTTTGTAGTCAGTGTCTTCAAGTTATGCAAGATTTTCTTTGGTTTATAAGACAAATCCAATGATACTACAGCCTGCAAACCTGTGGCAGTGTGCACCAGTCCTTACAGTTGCATTTGCAATAGCCCACAATGGCTCAATTCAGGGTTCTTGAACATTTGGCAAAAATCAAAGTTGTCTGTGCAACTAATAAGAGACATCAAGAGTTCAGAAAGCTCACAGTCTCCATTCAAGTCAGAATGTATGTCAAACACAAGGAAGAAAGCAATGCTTTCCTAAGGAGTGCAAGCACAAATCCTGTAATAGAATGTCTTACTCCCAGAAACAATGTGAAGATGATATCGGGGAGGATGGTAAAGATAGGACTACACAAGGTCCTTTCCTTTAGATATTTCTTTACTCCTCAGAGAGGCAAGGCAGACAATGTTGGTAGAATGATTACATGTCAAGAATTAAATAAAACACGGCTTCACTCAGTGCCCCATTCTGATAAGAATGAAGTAGCTATGCATGTGTTATCTCCAAATCATGCAGTCGGTAATTTCACCCATCTGCATACAAGAGCAGTGAGAAGGAAGAGACTCACTTTACCTCAGAAATTCAAATCCCAATGATGTCAACTCCTATTTTCCCAGTGATGTCTTGTGTTTCCTATGACTCACTCATCAGAAGAAATGGAAAAGCCATTTCATGCAGTTTCCAGTTGAAAACTAATATCAATGTCCAACACTAATTATGTACCTGAAATCTAGTAGATGCCCATACACATTTATTTTCATCTAAGTTTTATGCTTCTCTCTTAAGATAACTCTGTCATTTAAATTGTGAAAAAATTTTGAAAAGTTGGAGAGATGATCATCAGTAATATGTACCTTAAAACTCGTGAATTTTAAGAAAGATATAGAAATTATAAAGACAAATACTAAACATTTTCACTCATGTACTGAATAAAGGAAAGGAAGCCTGATGGCAAAGGGAATTTCATAGAGGAGGTTGTAATGGTTTGGATGTGAAGGGTCCCCAAGATTTATTTGGGAAGATGATTGGATCTTGAAGAGCAACCCCTGGAGGGTCCTCTTAGGAGGTGAGCTCTGCCTGTTTGGAGGCAGCCACTGAGGACAAGTAACTCAATCCCTGGGTCCAGTGACTAAAGTATCTTTCTTCCAGGGCAGGCCCTTCCACCGTGACTGACCTTACCCATCATGGGCTAGAACTTCTGTTTGTGTGAGCCAAAATACAGCTCTCCTCCTTTATGTGTGTGGATGTGGGGCATTGTCTGCAAGAAGAAGAAAGTGACTAAAACAGAGAGGATGGAAGGAGAGGGAAGAACAGAAGTGTGATGACTTGCTTGATATGGTCAAAGGATGCTCTATGCACAATGAAAGTGCCCTGAAGAAACCATCACTCTGCATCATTAATATTAGCTAATCAGTAGATGCAAATTATAATTCATAATATTCTGCTTTATCTTTAGGAGCATGCACTCAATCCTGCAATATAACCCAAATCAGTAAAGTATAAGAAATCTTTTTACAAATCTCAATAGTTAGGCTGCCATGCTGCACATAAAATCAATTAAGAAGAGTAAATATTGGCAAAACACATGTATTGTGTTTTCTGAGTAATAAACAATGAGATTCTGAGTAATAAACGATGAGATTAAAGTTCTAGGCTTTTGGACTAGAGCTGAAGTCCTAAATAGTGACGTGGAACTGGCCCCTGAATGCTTTACGGTTTACTTATTAAGCACTTGTGAAGAACATATTGTGTGCTGGACTCTACCTCTTTTGATTTTTAGTATGTTGAAGTGAAAACATAGGAAAAAATCCCCTAAATTTAAAAGCAACTGATTGAAATTAATACATTCTGTAATACATGTGATTTTAATGTTATTTACAACCCTAAGATACAGCAAAATGATTAGTACTTCTTTTAAGAAAATCATAAGATAATAATTCAAAGTCAAAACGAAAACCACTTTCTTTCTGTGCTTGCAAGTAGACTCAATTCCCTTGAGTTCCTCTAGCAGAACACACAGGGATTGATGGCGACTTTATGTCTAAATCTGTTTCATGATGAAGCCACGCTGGTATCCATCCTAATTTTTGCAATATGCTCAGAGTTTTAATTTTTTTTAATTTAAAATGCATTTGTTTTAAATTGATAGCTAAAAATTGTAGTCATCGAGCATCATATGGTGTTTTGATGTATTATATATTAGATCATGCTAAATACACCTCCTTCTTGAAATATTTATAATTATTTTATGGTTCAAAACATTAAATAGTCTTTCATCTAGCTCTTTGAGACATGCAGGCTAGAACTTAGTAATCACTGATCAACTTACTTTATCACTCCCTAGTTCTCACCTCTGGTGCCGAGACCCCTAATCTTAATTTATACGTGACTCATTTTTAAGGGTACACATATGAATAAGACCATGCTGTATTTGTCTGTACGGCCTGGGCTTCACCTATCCTAACAGTTGCCAACCACTTGCATTCTGTCATAATGACTCAATTTTATGCTTTTCAGCCGTGGAATAACATACCATGGTGCCTTTATGGACCACGTTTGCTTTTCCTCGTCATCACCTCATGTGCGAGTATTAGGATGTTTTTACAGCTGTCAGGGACAGGCCTGCAATGAGAGGACAGTGGTGTCCTCTACTGCTGAGCTCCTTCCCTCAGGCTTTCCGCCCAGTAGCAGGATAATTAGATCACATCTGGCCATTCTATCTTTAATTTACTAAGGAGCTTCCATCCCACTTTTTGTAATCTTTCTACTAATTTACAAGAATACCAAAAATGTAAAATTTTACCCTCCCCCCCAATCCTCGCCAACATTTGGTATTTTTCTTTTTTATAAGTTATTCTTCTTGCAGTGAGTTTTAGAACTTTGCAGGCTCCTCCCTGCACGCGCTGCTGAGGAAGCTGGCCCACTCCTCTGTGCTGGGACCTGCCCCTCTTTCCCTACCCCCAGGACGGCGGCCTGCAAACCACAGCAAGGACGCTTCGGAGTGGGAAGCCTCCGGGTAACTGAACAGTGTATCAAGAACGCTTTGTCTTAGAACAGCAATGGCCTTTGAGTGAGTTTAAGGAAAATGAGGCATTCTTTGTCAAAATGTGTGTGAGACAGATGTAACAAAACTGATTTGTGGCAGGGAAAATGGAAAATGTATGGCACGTGATCGGGAGATATTCTGGGCTTTCCCATCACCTCCCACTGGATACTTTGTTGACTGGCTGAATACGGGGTTCATTTCTTGCTTTAATAGTTAAAGTTTTATTTATTTGTTTGAAAGTGCTGATATTAAATTCAAGGCCTTCACATGCTAGGCAAGTACTCTACAATTGAGTCATGGATACAAAAATATTACCATTTTCTCTCTGTACATTATTTATAAAAACCATGTTTCCACTGAGTAATTAATATTGGAGCATGCATATAAGCTCCTCAAAATGTTTTCAATATTACAGGGAGTGACTTCTCAACACAATATATGAGTGCAGATTTTAGTTTAATCCAGATTTTATTAAAGATATTATTTGGTATCTTTCCAATATCATACATGAGGTTGTTGTGGACAACTTTGCAAATAAATCTTTTGCAAACTTTCCCCATTACAATATGTTAGTATTTACTACATTTGGAAGGCTAGAAATTAAATATTTTGAGACAATAAATACTACAGCTAAATATTCTAAGACTCTTCAATGAAATACCGCAATTCCTTCTTAGGCCTCAACTTTTGTTGGACTGTTCCTTCCAAAAGAGATTTTCATGACAATGACTTATAAATCTATCCTATGGTAAAAGCAAGTGGCAAGTTAAAAAAAATTGCTGAGTAAAAACTGGTAAAAGGCACAGAAATTCTATGTAATATTAAACTGATGATGTAATTAAGACTAATGGCATTTTAGTTTCTAACCTCTATTTGCTTTAGTTTTAAAATATTTGTATGTGAGAAAAATGATTTCAAATAAGTACGTTTCTGATCATCTCTGTCAATATTGAAATTGTGTCTGTGTGTAGTTCTTTCCTCACATTTCCTCACATTAAATTATCCAAATTTAAAATCTAACTCATATATTTAAAATATATATATGTCTTTTAAGAAAGAGGGGAAAAGAAACTCAATGCAAGAGTTACCAGATCTAAAGTATTCTTTCAGATATCAGTTAAGTTGATTTGGTATCGGATCGATTGTCCACGCTCATTATTTCTACTAATATTGCCCAAAAAATAATGGGAAGAAGGCAGTGAGACAGTGATGCTAAGGGCTGTGGGCATCGTATCTTCACAATAATAGGCCATTTGAAACACACTAAGAAAAGTAAAAATTGGTGACACTAATGATAAATTTATTACACATGAATTCTGGCATCTACATTGGTACATCTTGTCAAATTATGACTTAGAGGTATTTCCTTAAGAACAAGTTTACTCCTGAACATCAACGTTACATTTGTTTTTAATACATGGCAGTAATTTGTTTGAAAATCAATCATTTGTAGCATTGCCACTAATTAAAAACTAGTATTCTGTTCAATGTCATGAGTGATGTGGTCCTTAACTCTGTAATAGGTGACTCCCAGTTTATGGTAGCAGAAAGATGTTTTCTCCGCTGAGGCAGCATGTTTATCTGAAACTTGCAGTAATTCCTTGCGGTTCACGTCCTGCCTCCTGGCTTCCTTCTGCTCTCTCTCACCCATACTTGGTGAATCCTCCATTGCTGTGTGTCATTTTCTACTACATTTAATGTTTGAAAGGCTTCTCATAGTCAGATTTTAAAAAATACATGAAATCCATAAAACGTAGGCCTCTACGCCTTGAATCATCTCTGGACGCTGAAATATTTACAGTGATGAGTCATGTTTAGTTAGAGAAGGCAGCAGGAAGAGAAAGGCTTTCCTGAAGATGTCCACATCTCTGTTCTTAGACCGTTTTCACAGCACGTCTGCAGTGCACAATGTTTACATTCCTCATGGGGAGTGAGTTTCCGTGTGTAACTCAGTGTAATTCCTTTTCTCATGCCCTTGTTCTCCTACCCTCCCTCAGTCTTCCACTATCTCCCTACTTCTAATTGTCTATATTTTATTTAGCTCCTCATTTTTACTTTGGGTTTCTCATATAAGGGAAAACATGAGATATTTAAGCGGTCTGATTTATGTTGCTTCACAATTAGATCTCAAGGTGCATCCATTTCCTACAAATGACTCAAGTTTGTCCTTCTTTGTGGCAGAGTAGTACTCTGCTGTGTATAAATATCACATTTTCTTTATTCACTTGTCTGTTGGTAGATATATAAGCCAATTCCAAGATGTAAGTAGCTTGAATTGTGATTTTATAAACTTGAGTAAGGATGCATAATGTCAGCACTTTCAGGAAGATACTTAGACAAAGAATAGCTAAGTCAAATGAGATGCCTAGTTTCAGGTTTTGTGGAATCTGCATATTGATTTCTGTAGTAGGATTCCTAGTTTATTTTCCTGCCAGCAATGGGGAAAGTTGATTTTTCCTGAGGCCTAACCAGCATTTGATGTTATTGGATTTCTTGAAGATGAGCATTGTTTCTGTGGTAAGATCAGATCTTGGTGTTGTTTTAATTTGCATTTCTATAAAGTCCATTTCTTCCTCTATCTATTGATCACTAGTATTTCTCTTCCATATGTATCTATTCATTTTGATTTCCCATTTTTAACTGGGTCTATTATTTTGCTATGTAGAATTTTTGTTTGTTTTTATATATTGTAACAGTAGTGCTCTGAGGAATATTTTTATCTTGTAGGTCATCTTTTGCCTCTGTTCTCTTTTTGGCTGTACTTTTTAATCTCATATGAGCCCATTTTTTGATTCTTGGTACTATTTCTTGTGCCACTGGGATTTTGCTCAGAAAGTCCTTGTCTCAGTCTATGCCTTTAAGGTCTTTATCTCTGTCATCTTCCCACAGGTTGTTTCTGTTCTAACGTTTATTTCTTCAATCCATTTTGATTTTACTTCAGTATAGGATGACAGATACGGGTCCAGCTTTATTCTTCTACATGTGAGTAGCCAGTTTTCCCACTCATGGGAAATAAGCCCTTTGTTTTATGGAAGATGATATATTCATGTTCAAGAAATAGTAGACAACTAGAAATGGAAAGAAGGGATGACTTGCATCTCTTCTGCCTAAAATGATCACTGCTTTAACTTGGCTAGAGCTTTGTTTAGATTTATTATTGTACTACTTTTGAAATCTTAAGTATGTTTTTAAACCAAATAGTGTTGAACGAAGTAATTTCAGCAAGTATGCCAGCACGTTCCTAAGTGTAGAGGTAAGTCACAGACACGACTCCAGAAATATGATGTGTTTGGGCTCAGAGGCTCCAGAATTCAACAATGTTCATTTCTACTATTGTATCATTTATAAAAGATAGGAAAGAATCATGTTAGAACACTGTAGAGTAGAGAAGAGTAGAGTAGAGTAGAGTAGAGTAGAGTAGAGTAGAGTAGAGTAGAGTAGAGTAGAGTAGAGTAGAGTGGAGTGGATTGGAGTAGAGAGAGGAGCTTAGATACATACACACATACAGACAGACATAGAAACGTAAGTAGATAATAGATAGAGAGATAGTGACATAGATACGTAGATACGTAGAATGCATGTCACTGGGGAGGGTAAGTCTTAGTTAGGGATGCCACAGCAACTCTGACAAGTCTGAGTTTTTATGGCCATATGCCATATGGAGTGTTGATTATTACTTTGAACAAATAGCAAAATGTCTGAGTTATTGTGTTAATCTCCTAGCAGATGAAACTGTTGAAAAAACTAAATTCTAGAGATAAACCTAATTATATAAGCACAGCACTTGTCTTCTCTGTAAATTGGAGGCCCATCCACTGTAGTAACTACCTAGAAGCATGAAGGAATGGAAGGTGTTACTGGAAATTCCTTAAAGCTTCAACCACGGTTTCACAAGACTTTCAATAATTCCACCACGTGGACATACTGAGTGAAAACAAGATTCTTGTTCCTAATTATTTTTCTAAAACCTGAGCTCTAATAGCCATTCCTTTGGGGGTAAATTAATAATGCAAATTTCCTGAAATTTTATGAGCAGGATCAAATAAATTTTAATTACTTTCAACACATCGAACAACCTCTTGTTACCTATGGCTTGCGAGCTTCCTTAAGTGAAACTTGACTTTCTTTTCTTTTCCTTTTAATTGTTCAGCTTTTATTTAGAATTCTACATTGAGTACTCTCTCATAAATTATTGTGCAACATTTGTGCACACAGATAAACTTGAAATTAATAAAATCATTCACCTTACCATCAAGAACGTTTGGAATAATAATGTTGGTTTACACAAATGATTTTAAAATTGAATGTTTAAATTCTTGATTAAGCCCGGGGTATCATGCTGCCTCAAGAGAGGGGCAGCTGAGTAAAGAGGGCTTGAGCCCTTGTCAACTGATGCAAATAGAGAGTTCAACCTGTATCTACTTCCAAATAATAGGCCTCTCACATATGATTTTTTCAAAGTATGTGAAAATTAAAACTTAAAATACATTATCACTCTATGAAATTATTGAGTTTTGTGACTTCACAAAGTCCTTTTAGCTTTAAGACAATTGGATTGTGAGACCCACGAGGAAGGCTCATTTCAGTGGGTTATGGTGAGTCTGGTACTCGGCATGAAAACCTGGAGAGACATAAGAAACATTTGTTCCAGTATACATTTAAGCTATCTGTCGATTTACATGTGACTCTGTTATACCACTCTGAGGTATTATCAAAGCTATTTAAAGAGACTTTATATTATAGTACAGCTTTCATTGCAGAAAAAATTAAGACTGCACACAATACAATGGTCTGCGTTGTCTAGCAAAGTGAAATTAACAAATGAAGCTAAATTCCAATCCTGCATTCCTAGTTTTGAGTGACGCATCTGAAACATATTTGCATAATTATTATGAAAGGCTTGCTTTCTTCTACTGTTTTCTTTCAGCATGCATTGTTACTTGCACACGATATATGCACAAACATTCACTTACACGTTTGACATTTCAGCAAAAGACTAAATAAATATCCAATGGATTATCTCAATATTTTCTAAGGCTGAGATAATTACATCAAAGTACAATATTTACATAAAAAATAATAAAACTTAGTATTTTTATTTGTATGCAGCAAAATACAGCAGGCAGTAAGTTCATTGATCTGAACACTTGGTAGTCAATTTTCTCTGTCTCTCTGTCTCTCTGTCTCTCCTCTCTGTCTCTCTCTGTCTCTCCTCTCTGTCTCTCTCTGTCTCTCTCTGTCTCTCTCTCTCTCTCTCTCTCTCTCTCTATATATATATATATATATATATATATATATATATCCCTTAACTCTATATATGTATATAGTGGCACTTTTGTTTTTAAACTTAATTCATTCCACAGTTCTGGAGATGATAGCCCTGGTTGTATTTATTACCAATGAGGACTTCACAGAAGGAAGCAAAATTTTGCCAAATGCTTCTGTTTGCCAACCAAGTTGTTCCCAATCAGAAGCCTTTGAGAACCAAAGAACCACTCTGTATATATTGAATTGTTTTCCTTGTGAACTTTTCCCAGTTTCCCATTTATGTCATTGAGTACATTTTTTCCTTTTTTAACCAAAACCAGTTTACCTTTCTAAAGCATTTTAGTTACTCATGCAGTCTTCACGATAACCTCACTGTACGAATGGGAGGTCCCAGGAAGAGATTGGTGGGTTGATCTCGTGGTTCTTTTATACACACTCAGTACCCGGGAGAACTGAGATTTAAGCCGAGTAGTACGTCATCGAGCAACCGCTACCACAAGAGATGCTCACCCTAGCAAAGTCTCAAATGTAACCCACACATCCCATCGCATTGCGCTCAGTGTCTTGCCTGTCTCTGCTTATTATGGGGGAAGAATCGAAGATTCGTGCAAATTTTACAAAATCTCTTAAATCCAGAATTTAAGAACCACGGAACAGGTAAGAGCAGGTGAGAATACTGTCTGTCACACTCTGTGTGCACTCTTACACTCTTGCTTGGCCCTAGATTCCTTACACTCGTGTGCAATTTGTTAGTGTTGTAAAGAATGCTACTAAACAGAAAAATCAGGGCAGAAAAGGGATTGGATGAGAGATTCCAGCACAGTGCTCCAGACCAGTGGTGCATAAAACAGCATCTGGGTCATCCAGGGTGACCTCAGTAATGTAGCAGGTAAAAGCCAGGCGCGTAGAGCAGTAAGAAACATCAGCCCCAACTCAGGAGGAGAGGGGAGAGGACGAAAAAAGAATTAAGATGTGTGTTGTATGTAGCAGCTCTCAAAGAACCTGAGCATTATGTATTGCAAGTACTAATGCTCAATTTTTAGTTTTATTTACTAATTTATTTACTAGTACAGCTAAAAATTGAAAACACTTTAAATCATAAAAGTATTTGTTTTCTATTCTCACATGGCTTAGGCATATCTGCTTATAAACTGTCCCTGTCTTTAGAAGATAATGTTTGAAGATACAACAAGGAAGCAATTTGCAAGTACTTTTAACCTTAAAATTCAGTCCTCTCTTGTTGCAACGACTGCATTTTTGTGTTGTTGCTGTCTGCTGTTTGGAGCAAAATTCATGATAATTGTCTTTTCAGATCTTGAGATCAAAGTGAAAAATAAACAAATGCTCAGCAGACCCTTCAGGGAGGATTTTAATGGCAGAGTTTGGTATGGGGTGAGAGTCGCATTGACGTACTTCATGTTACGTCTCCAGGTCAAGACGTAAATCTGTGGATCCCTTATCTAATGAAATATTCTTAAGAATTTTCAATCAGTTCACTGACACAGAAGCTTTTGCTTTATTCACGTTTACATCAAAAGTTGCAAGATGTTCATAGCTCCTCCCCAGTTCGCCTCTGCTCCCAAGCTTTGTCATTGTCATCTGGTCTCCTGGGGTCCATGAGCTGGTCTCCTACGGCTCCCTCTGGAGTTTGGCATTGATTCCTGCTCAGCCTTTCACTGATGCTTCCTCGTCTTTCTTCCTCAGTTTCCTGTCTCCCTGTGTGAACATGCATATGTGTTTTCATATGGCTTATCAAACAAACAAACATACAAGTAAACAACAAAGGTCATATCTCACCATAAAAGATCGTACGCTACCATCATGTCTCCCTTCTTTTGGTACCATATTTTGTAAGTACTCTTACCATTTCCTGATCACTTTAAAAGGACTCTACAAGTTCCTGGCAAAATGAGAAAATTTGTGTTTTGCACACCTAGCCCCTCCCTTGCTATTCTCTTACCACTGTTTCTGACTGCCCCAAATATGGCCGTCTGAGAGCCGTTGGCCTCTTCCCCAGTTTCTTGCTCTCTGAATCTGCGTTCCACTTAACCAGCCCATGTACCCTTCTAAAAATGTAACTTCAGGAGTGTTTTCTTGTTTGCATATATTCTTCAAAAACTTATTAACTATCAAAGTTTATAATGAAACATCTTTCTAGAATGATAAATATTCTTGGCAGGAGGAGGAAAAAAGAAGCATCACATTCTTTTATCTACTAAAAACAAGTATTTTGTATCTGGCATTTGTATGTTTATTAGTTTTTATGTGAGAAAAAAGAAAATTCATCAATAAATTTTATCTGCAAAGGGAATAAAATGAATGAATATCTTTAGATTTGAAAAGACTAATACTTGTTTCATTATCATGAGAAAATGTGAAGATCTTTATGAATAAGTAAGCAGCAAACAGAAGTTACGCTGTAGCACTGCTATAATAGCTTGCTGTTGATTACTTTGAGGCACCAAGAAGGCTGTTACTGCGGGCAGGGATACTACTAAGCATCATAATGATAACATATGGGTATGAAACGGAAGCAGGCTGCTTTACCGTTTCTTTCTTTTCCTTTGAATTGGGTGGGAGGTGGATTTTATCTTCAAATTGTTACAAATTCCTTTGCAGAAACTTCAAAGAGCATAGCAAGGAATGAAGTTCATAAGTCATGTTGCAGTTGATGTTCATAAGGAAGATGACGTAGGTAAAATTTATACGCATATTTTTCAAAGTATTCTAGTACACCAACCAATGCGGCAACGTTAAAAAATCATGTAGTTTTAGTCAACATATTAATATCTTACTCACTCAATTACATATCTTTTGCACTTAATATATTTAAACTTAAAAATATAAAGAGATTTATGTTTACATATTGACCTAAAATATTTCACATTTTAAAATATGTGCATTGACCCCTAAGTGTCACTATGTTACCCAAAATTACTCTAGCCATGTCACTGGTAGATAAGCATTTAAGTGATGTTTTCATAAATAGCATGAAGAACATATTCCTAGATAAATGTACAGTTTAGAGGTGATATGGTAACTAACCATTTTTCAATCAAAAGCCCATACAAACCCCTGTTAAATGTGCAAAATTGATATCCAGACTTGATAAAAAGGTCTTTTTATCTAGAATCAGGAAAATGATAAGAATAAAAAAAAATTTTTGAAAGACTCCTTTTACTGCCAAGCTAATGATTTCTGTTTATAAATTCAGCTACAATTAAAAATATTCAGGGGCTTTAGAAATCTCATTTCCCAAGTGATGCTCCAGGTCCCGAGATGGAGCACTGTCGTGATTAAGACACAGTGTACAGGTTTAGAATCACTGCTCTGCGATGGCTCCAGGTGAAACTACAGAGGGTATTTGGAAAACTTCCTGCAACAGATTTGTGGCGAGGAAGAAAGAAGTACAGTCTCCTCATTTTCCATCTGCAGGTGCCGGAGAGAATGGAATTTATCTTCAGGCGGCCAGATAACACCTGATACCCTGACATAACTTTAAACTTCTGGCTCAATATGAAAAACTAACAAATGCCTTTTTTCCAAATGAGCAAGTTCAACAGTCAACAACTTTTCAGTTATAAAGTTTGTGTTTAATCATTTAATCCAGTGATCTTCAGGTCATGAAGAAAACAGCCTGGGTCTGGAATTGCAGGCAGAATTCCAGATCCTAGTGATGCAATGTCATGCTTTTAAATTTGCATTTCTTTTCTTAAAAAAACCTATTTTTTTCATTTCTAGGTTTCAGTGTTAGGCCAATAATACTGTTTATTCTTATAATCCTGAAGAAAAATGCAGTTGGAGGAGTCCACTAGACTTCAGGAAAACCAAAGACGTATTTAACTCATTGGCTCTATTCTCACATGACCAATCACACAGGGTAAAAATAAGCACAGGAAAAGTGTCATCCCGGCGAAGACTCTTCTCAGACCCTCTCACAGCATCACCCAGGCTCCTAGAGATAAAACCATGATACTGCTTTTAACATGTAACACTGGTTTCCATTACATAAATGATTGTATTTGATTATAGTAAGCCTGATCTCTGTAATAAGAAAGAGTTTCATGGCATTTTAAGTTTTCCCAGTTTTATCCCACACCCTCTAAATCAGCAGACTGGAAAAAATAACCAGTATTCTTATTGCCATAGAGGACAAAAGAACCTCAAATTATTGAGAGTAATAAGTGAACGGATAAATAAATAAATAGGGGAAAAGGGACAAATCTCCTATACAACTGAATTTTAAATAATCCATGCCTGTTGATGCTTTGCCCTCAGAGAGGTAGAATGCAAATTTCTTCTCTCCAGAGGGCAGTGTGGAGTGCGGAAAAGAAACATGGACCTCACCATGCAGGAAATGGACAGCAGGTCCCTCACCCTCAGGGTGTCCACGTTGCATTCCTCACAGTGGTGGTGTCCACCTCGAATGCATCATCATGGAAACTGCACTGTAGTACACTCCCCAAAACTGAGAGCCCCAGTCTTACAGCCTCGAATGCATTCTGGTAGAGAGCCATCCAACCAAGTCCCTAGGGAGCACTCTGAAAAGCTGCCAGGACCCTCAGAAGCAGTGATGTCTATGCAGTGTTCACATCAAAAGAAGGCCAAGGAGAAATGAGGACCAAGTACAGCGTGGTACCCAGAATGGATACTTGAAAACAAACAAAGAACAAGAGGTAAATACTAGGAAATACTGAGTAAAATAGAGGCTTTCCAATGAAAAAAATCAGTATCACTTTATTAATAATTTAATTGATTATAGTGAAAATGGAGTTTGAAACATACAGAGAGTGTATATACCACTTTGGGATTCTTTCCTCAAATGTAAATATTTTCAAAAAAATAAAAATTTAGAAAGATACCAAATGATTTCAGTAAATAATTAACACATTTATATTTATCCTAGATTTATTGCTGTTGAAAGACACAAAGAAGCATAAGTTTTCAATGTATATAGTGGACATAGTCTCTTTCAGTATTTGTCATTTTCCCTGCTGGAAAAAACAAACAAACAAACAAACACTTTTTGTTATAGCGAGTATCAAACTCAGAACCTCACGCTTCCCAGGCAGACTCCTCACCACTGAGCTCTATCCCTGGCCAAAACTCTTTATGTGGAACTGGAAACATGTTTGAATCACATTGTGTTGCCCCTGGTTTCTTGTTTCATTAGGTTCATTAAAATATAGGTGTTTTAGGTAGAAACAAAAGGCAGATATATAATAAACTCTTCCTTTCATCTGTGGCCTAATTATCTGGAATTTAAAGCTCGAGCAAATGTAGCCTCTTCCTGCTCTTTTCCAGATTCCTTAATAATTTGTAAATCACTGATCAATGCACAGCTTTTTATTTCCTAGTCAATGAAATAGTAACCCTTGAGATAAGTGATTTTAAATTCTGCCTGAACAGAGAAGCTACCCAAATGTTTGAGAAAAAATACAGATTTTGAGACTGTAAACTGAGTCTCCTAAAGCAGAACATTCAGTCACTCAACAAGGCCCTTTCCAATGTCTACCAACAGAGTCAGTCCCAGGCAGCAGGGCCCCAGGGCAAGACTAAAACACAATTTCACCCGAGGAAGCATTTCCCCTGGGCAGCTCAGTTAACATTTACAAACTCTAGGTATCCTTATCATGAGAAGCAAACTTGTAATCCAAAGGGAGAGGGGAATTCAATATTAACACACTCAAAATATAGAATGCACGTACTGTTTTTAAAGCCCATTGATACTAGCGAATAAAAGAACTACATGTTTTGGAACTCACTTTTATTTATCAAAAGGAAATAAACATTTGATTTTCAGAACAAATTTCTCCTTGTCGCTCCATGGGGAAGCTTTCCCTTTGTTTTTCAAAAGGAAACGAACGATATTGAAACAAGCCTTCTAGACCACTTGTCATTTCTCACCCAATGTAGAGGTGTATTTATGAAGTGCAGGTTTCCCAGAGTATAAAGTAAACCAGCACCCTGCCAATAGACAGATGAGTTATGGTGCGAAGGGTCTCTTGACTTCTCATGACCTTCTTTTATATCTTTTCTTTGGAACTTTCTTTCATGGAGCTAGCTAGCATGATTTCAGTGCTAACCTCCACCAGCATAAGGGCCCATGGTATGATTTATGGAAAGTGTTCCGGGGGTCACATCTCTTTTTGTTTCTGGGTTCCTTTATGTTCCTGGTCCAATCTTTGCAGGCTTGACATCCACTCTTCTCACACGAATATGAAGTGTGCAGGGAAAAAATTAGCGTGTGTCAACTTGGATGTAGCTCCTAATCTGATCCTTCAATTCACCAGTAAAACTATCGTTGGATTTCCATATTCCAAGTAGCTGTATCTGTCTTTTGACTTCTTTTGAATATAAAAAGGGAAAGCGAGGAATAAGGAGAATCTACAGAGAAAATGCCAACCACTCTGCATACTGCAAACCGAAAATATGCAAAATGATTTCTTCGTTGCTTAAAGATTATTCAGTTAGCAGAGATGTCTGTTTTTCTTTTTTAATTAATTTCTTAAGTTGGAATCATCATATTTTTAAATCATGTTTTTAAAATATGAAGTTAGGTGAGTATTTGCTAAGCAAGCCAGATGCCCAGCTCAGCCTTGCTAACTCTACTTGCCCTTCAAAGACCACATCAATCTATGGACCAGTTCTGTGCATCGTATTTTTCCTCCTTCCCTTCTTTATGTGGATTTTCACTTTCTCCGTGTCAATTTCTGCATTTAACCTAGAGCAGGTTTCATGCCTCTCTCACCAGTAGACCTTTAATTACTTTGCAAACATTTCAGTAGGTTTCCCTCATCCTGTCTCTCCCACTTTGAAAACAG
>PVJX010014441.1:0-44816 GCA_004027295.1 Dolichotis patagonum | reverse complement strand
CATTCTAATCGCATGCTCTACCAGTGAGCCCCATCCCAGCCCATACTTGCTTTTCTCTGTGATGCTGGGGGTTGAACCCAGGCCCACTGAGGTGCTAGGAACCTCTTCTATCGAGCTCCATGCCCAAGCCACGCACACAAAAATGGGGCTCGTAGCATTGCTTGCTAAAGTGAAAGATTAGAACTACTCATCATTGGGGGAAATAAGATGTAATCATATGATGCAACACTGAAAGCGGGTCAAAGGAGCGAGACTTGTGTGATGAGTATTAATCCAGACCAATCTCAAAATGCCGTGAGACAGACAGGGCAAGTTGTGGTATTATGCATACAGTGGTGATTCAGTTAACAAATATTTGTGGAGCTCCTACTATGTGCCAGGTTTGGGGGATGAAGTATCAAACAAGGCAAACAAAACCCCCTAGGGTGAGGGAGCTTAGGCGTTGCTTAGGGACAGAGACAATGATATGGTGAGTCCTCTACCAGAAGGTGATGATGGTGGTACCCTTATTTAGGGGCAAAGCTGGATTTAGGAGGGTCAGGAGTGAGAGTGGTGACAACTGAGGACAATTTCAGTTTCTCCTGTTGTCATCAAAGTGAGTTTTCAAAGGTTTATTTATTTGACACAGGATCTTGCTGTAGTTTAGGCTATCTTTGAACTCACTATATAGCCCAGGCTGGCTTTGACTCTGGATGATCCTCCCTGCCTCAGCCTCCCGAGTGCTGGGATTATAGGCACATGCCACCATGCCTGGTCTATCTAAGTGATCTTTCTAAGAGTTGTGTGTGCTAAAGCCAGGATCTGGTCACGGTTCCTGTATTGCATATTGTTGTTGTGTTTTTTCAGTCCTATATAAAGCAGCTGCTCTTCCTCTGTGTCTCCCTGTCTTTTTCATGATAGGTCATTTTCTGTGCTTGCCTTGCCACTGAGTCATGCTCTAGCCCGGCCCCATGCTGCTTCCTTCCTATCCCATGCTTGTTGCTCAGTTCCTGGCCAGTGGTCAAGGGTTTGCCTTCTACTCAGCACAAGAAGATGAGCCCAGGGCCCAGACAGGCTTTGGGACAAAGCCAGGGAGCCACCCAGGATGTGGAGCAGAGCGGCTGTGCTTGGTGGGGGGTGGGTAGCAGTGCGTGGCCCTGAGGTGTGGTCTGGGCTTGTTCATCGGATTTAATCAGTAGATTTAAGTGGTAAAGGCAGATCCAGTTCACTTACTTCCTCGCTCACTCATTCGTTAAGTGGTCATGGGACCTCTCAGCACCAAGGAAGGCTGGAAGATAAGGTAGTGAAGGAGACAGGGCCACCGCCATCACAGAGCTCCTGGACTCGAGAAGGAAATGACAAGTCACATGAGGAGAAGAGTCATGACAGCCTGGCGGGGCCCAGAGACAGGGACAGGTGGGCTCCTCAGCATCTCCAGCAGGACGTGGGGCATGAGCAGGGCGTAGCGTGACAAGGGCAAAAGGGAAGTCCAGGCAGGGAGAACTGCGTGGCCACTGGAGGCGGCCAGAAGGAACTGAGAAACTCCGAGGGAGAGGGATATGGGGAGACAGCCGAGACCTCATCCCCTGTGCAAGTTTGAAGCTAAGAATGTTGTCAGGATTTGGGCTACAGGAAGATGACATAAAAGTCAACATTTCCCAGCCTGGACAACATAGCGATTTCATGAGAACTGTTTCAAAATTTTAAAAAAAATTTAAAAAGGGCTTTTGAAGGCCATGGGATCACCTCCTCATAAGGGACTTGGAGAGGCCATTGATATTTATCGTGCTTTGTTTTGTTAAAATCTTACTGACATATGATACTCACAAAATGCATCTGTTATAAGTGTGCAGCTCAATGAGCGTTGTAAGGTGGGCCGCCTGTGTACCGGGTGTTCAGATTGAGGGGGCAGTTTCCCCTGGAAGCCCCAACCTCTGCTCTAGACGTATTTCCGCCCACAGTCACCTCCAGACTTTCATCTCTGTCTGTGAGTTCTGCCTGGTTTTGAACCCGATGGAAATGAGACAGACAGTGTGTGCCCTGTCGAGGTCCTCTTGCACAGCACAAAGTCTGTGCATTTCGGTCACGGAGTCTCCTGACGCTCAAGCTTCTTGCTGGAGTTTGTCATGGAGTGAGCAGCACTGATGGTGGGCGTTCTTGTGATGCATGTGATTTTACTGGGTGCAAGAGTGGAACCACTAGTTACGATTATGCCTTGGTTCAGGCTTCAGTGTTTCAAACTGACTGCTGCGCAGGAGGGGAATTAGTCTGAGTGGTTTGTCACCATCTCCTACCAGGTCCCCTGCCATCGTCACTCCAGTAGGTCACCCCCAGCCCCATATACCTCACTGCCTCATCTGTCAGAGTCCAAGGGCCAAGGTAGATGAGGGGTGTTTGTGTTTGAAGCCTCTGGTACAGAGAGGGCTGGGAGCCCACCAAAAGATAGAGCGGGGAGCCTGGCCACCTCCCTGAGTGCCTGTTGGTGCAGAGGGGGCTCACAGACTTGCACAGGCTGAGGAGGAGGAGGATGTGGTTGGTGGAGGCCCTTCTGGGCAGATGTGCAGATGGAGTTGGAGACCACGAACCCGCTGTAGGGCAGGAAATGTACCCGTTGGCTTGCCCAGGTCACAGAGAGAGGGATGGGCTGGGCTCCCAGGGGTGCAGGGATGGCGTGCCCCTCTCTCATCTTGATGCAGTTTCTCCCTAACATATAACAGATTAGAGCTGCCGGCATCTTGGGCTTTGACAGCTGCCAGGTGGTGGAGTAAGACATAAAGCAGGCCTCACCTTGGAGAGCCGGGAATGGACTCTGAGAAAGGGGATGGGTAATAACTGGGAGAAGGCAGGAGATGGACATGGGGTGCCAGAGCTGTACCCAGGCCAGCATGGTACACAGTCCCTGGGTCTGTCAGTGGATGGCTGGTCCTTTATCAGAGCTGGTCAACCAGTATTAAGTTGCTTTTTCGTTACTCAGTCAACAAACCTGGACACCCTTGGGCTTGAAGGGCGAAAGGATGGGAAGCAGAGACTGGGAACAAGGTACAGGACTGGCGGGGGGGCTTCTGGGAAGAGAAGCATGCTTGCTGAGCAGTGACCTAACTTGGAGATTTAGCTGCACCTCGCTTTCCACCCGCCTGCCCACCACCCTCAGTGGTTACCTTGGTTGTCTTTAAGCCACGCAACAAATATTTACTGAGCCTTTGCTCTGTGCCCAGCACTGGGCCAGGCCTAGGAATCCTGTGGCGAACAGCTGAAGGAAACCCTCAGGGAATTCACTGGTTAGTGGGGGATATTGGTAATAAGCAGGTAAACAAACAAACAAACAAACAATATACTATTGTGTGATGAGAAATTCTGAGAAGAAAATAAAACTGGTGATGAAGCCACATAACGGGGTTGTGAGGCCAGGTTGGTTTGAGAAAGTGTTCACTGAGGAGGTGACAATTAAAAAAGGTGATGGAGGAGGCCTAAGAGGCAGGGAGGGTCTAGATCGCATACAGTCCGGGCTTTCCACTTGTTTTCTTTTTTCTTTCTTTTTTTTTTTAAATTTTATTTTAAAAGGGAGTAAAACACAACATATGGAACATAGAATGCATAGAATGCATAGAATGGAATGGAACATAGAAAGCATAAATTTCAAAGCTAGACAACCAGAGATCTTCACTATCTGTCATATTGTCTCTTGTTTTCTTCCAAATGGTTGTCCTTATCTTTGCATATGGAGAGCTCATACTAAATAACATAGCCAATCTTTTCACAAGATGTGCAGTTCACTGGCTCCCACTTGCCAGGCAGGGGGAAGGGGGAGGGGGCACATGGGATGGGGGACAGGATGACACGAGATGTCTGATTCTCAGCCCACACGCAGGCAGGATCACAGTTGCCCCCCAGAGAGGGAAGGAGCTCCTTGTTCTCCCGGCACCCCGAGTCAACCGCACAGTGCAGGTCCCGATGCACCAGGGTCTCTCCTTCAGGCTGCTGAAAGTCTGCCACCCTCACAGCCACCTCCCAGAGAGGGAAGGAGCTGAGCTCCTTGTTCTCCCAGAACCCCGAGTCAACCGCACAGTGCAGGTCCCGAGGTGCCAGGGTCTCTCCCCTGCAGGCCCCCTAAAGTCCGCCATACTCACCTGCTATTTCTTTCTGATGAATTGACCATTCCATTTCCAAAGTTCTGAAATGGTCCACAGACCACAGAGAGAATTCTCTTTAGGCTCCTGTTTGAAACCAGCAGCTACAGCAATCTGCTGGCCTTGTTTCAGTGCTAGATTTCCACTTGTTTTCTAAGTGCATGGGAGGCTGTTGTGCATGGTGTATACTATAACAATAACTTAAAAAGAAAAAGGCACAGAAGAGGCAATTACTCTAGACCAGGCAAGATGATGGTGGCTGGCCAAACGCCATCAGGCCCTGCCAGAAAAACTACAAAGCCCAGAATGGAGTGTTCCCTCAGGCCCTGAGCGCCTCCCTGCAGAAATTGGATCAGCAAACTACTAAAGTTCCTGTGGAACCAAGGTAGAATTGCATACGAACATAATGGATGGTGAGGAGAAAAACCTACAGTCGTTGTGAAGTCTCTGAGGCGATGCATGTCAAATTGATCTTCTGTTGGTCATGAACATCGTAAAAAGAGAACATGCTTAAAATCAGGATCAATAAAAGCCGTGTTGAGTGGCCCAGTTTAGTTTACTGAAAACAAAACCAATGAGGTCAGTTTTAGAGAAACCCCTTCACACGTGCTTTTGAAAGTCTGCACGTGTTTTACCTCCAAGGTTCAGTATATGAACAGCTCCACTGAGATTTTCAAATTTCCCATCGCACCTGAACTAGCCCTGGAACTGCTGATGGCTGCAAACTTCCTAGCTTATTAAATAAAAAAGCATGAATAAACTTAACTTTTCAGTGTTTAATACTTGTAGTTCAGGCAGCAATTTTTTTTTGTATACAGCATGTTGCGGGCATGCAATTGAACTAGAAAGTTCATCACAAAGCAGATTGTCTTCTGCTTTCTGCATAACAGTCAGAGCTGAAATTTATTTGCCACATCAGGAAATTAAGGAGGTTTTTTACAGACAGAAATAAATTGAGATGTCAATTTGTGGGTGGTTTTGTCTTATCTTTTGGTTGTAGCTTTTAAAATGAGAACAGTGATAACATGGCAAATGCTGAAATGTAGGCATAGATGAACATGGTCTACAGATGAAAAATAGGGCTAAGTATTTTTATGCTTTCAGCGTTTTTTAAAGTTCTGATCGTATAGCTGCTGATAGCATTACTAGAATCATGCAAATAATTACATGATAAATGTGTTTATAATTTAATCAAAATGTTTTTATAACTCTTTAAGAGTTTTTCTTAAATGTATTTTTTAGGTAAACTGCAGTATTAAGTGTATTGTGTTTTGTTTATTGCTGAAATTTAAGAATTTAATTTCAAAGCAGTTTTGGAAGGTTGTTAGGTACAATTTTTGAGGCTGTAACTGTTTAAACTGTAGTCACATGGCCAGCAAGTAAACTACATGATTTCAGAGACTGTGTATGATGTTTTGGGCAGTCCAAAGGTTTGTTTTCATTTTACTAGAAAGACTCCTTTATAATTTTCATTCTTCCCTCATAGGCCCTTCTGAATATACGTCTACTTGTCTAAATGTGTATTAAACATTCACTATGAGCTTTATCAAAATCTTAAAAGCAAGCAATTCTAGTCTTCTTCCATCCAACTGAAATGTTACAAAAAGGAAAATTGTAAAGAGATGCAATGAAAATTTTATTACCTGCTTCAAATATAGTATATGAATTATCCTTTTATAATTAAAATAAGTTCCATAAATATAGCACCATAATCAGTGGGTGTTCTGAAATCAAACTCATATAAAAAAAGTCATTCAAGTTTTCTGTTAAAAAGATAATACTTGAGGGGCTGAGGATTTAACTCAATGGTAGAATGTTTGCTTAACAAGCTGGAAGCCCTAGGTTTGGTTCTCAGCATCAAAAGAAAAAAATTTTTTTAAATATTGAAAAAAAAAGAAAAGCTATGACAGTGCATTTTTTTTCAGACATGGGTAAAGATGCACTGGAGTTGAAGTTTTTTTTTTTTTAAACAGCCAGTTAAATTTTAATTTCAACTAAACAATACTTTTTTTCTATATAAGTGTGTTCCAAACATTTGCATATTTACCCTAACAGTACTCACTGTCATCGAAATTCAAATCCTGTATTTTCACCTGTCGAGTTCTGTCACTGCTCTCCTGGGGCCTGGCTCTTCTTGGAATGTTCAAGAAGGAAAGCGAAGCATTTGAAACTATGTAGAAGCACCACTTCTGGAGTGGAGAGTTTTGTTCCTCATTCTTTTTTTTTTTTAATTTTAAAGAAAAAACGGAAAAATCAAAAAGCAAACAAACCAAAAAAAAAAAAAAACCCCACAAAAAGCAAAAAACCAACAACTAAAGCAAAATGACGGCAACAACAACAATAAACAATAGCTATCTAGGTTTTCAAACCAAGATGATAGGAATTTAACAATGGTTGTTATGTTGTATAAGTTGCCTTCAAATTAGTTGCTCAGGTTACCAGATACAGGAATAAAACAAAGCAGGAAAGTGGAACAAAACATTGGATTTCAAACACAAGACAGAAGGGAATCCCACACAAGTTGCTATGTTGCATATTGTCATCCTCCAAATAGATGCTCAGAGTACAAAGTCAATCAAACAGTACAGCATTAAGCTACTCCCCCCCTTCAGTTGCTGTCATCTCTGCCTGAGTTGCTCTGAATCAGCCCATTGCTGACCGAGGGGTGGGGGTGGGGTCCCGCTGTGGTTTGGTTTCTTGATTCTCTTCCCATGCTGGAGTTGAAGTTAGTGTTGTCTCTGTCTTAGAACAAAACTGTCATTATAACAACTGTACATTTAAGTTGCAGCCAGTCTGAGAAACTTTTTAAGACTCTCAAAACAGAAAAACAAACAAACAAAAAAGGCTGGGATCGAGGCTGTGTGGTAGAGCACCCTGGGCTCTGTCCCCAGCGTCTCCCCAAATCCCAAAACAACAACAAAAACTAGCTTAATATGTACCAGCCTTTTCCGGAAATAAAAAATAAATAAACAAAAATAGTTATTTCCTCTTAGAAAACCGTAATACTTTGCAGCTAATTAAGAGGAGTTAATGTACATTGTGTATTTTTAGTAAGTTCTTAAGATGTACTGATATATACTTCAGTATAGAAGATTATCAAGTATAATAATTATACTATGGAGCGGGGGATGTTAGTTCTATGGTAGGCACAAAAAAAAAAACCCTACAAAAAACAAAACAAAAAAAGTAGTATACTTACTTGGTAGCAAAAATATCAGTTATAAACCTACATAATGATTTCATAAGTTTAAGGCATAAACCTACATAATGATTTCAAAGGGGGTAGCTAGAGACAAAGTTTAACACTGACTAATTTTTGTAGGTTATGTTATGTGTTAGATCCAGAAGTAACCTTAAGCTTAGGACCTTAAAACTGAAACAAAACACCAGGCAAACCTGTACACTTGTGAGCAAATGGCGTGTTAATAAAGTCTATTTAAAAGTAAAAAGATGGTGGTGGGCAAGGCTGTGGTGGGCAAGGCAGAGTGGGCGGAGGAGTGGGGAGGGAACCATAAGGCTGCCGATGGACTGGACACAGGACTGAGTGAAAGCCTTAAGGTTCCCAGCTGCTCCCAGCTGGAGTGGAGGACCAGAGCATGCGCTCTCCTTGGCCTTCCGGTTCCCTTGGGCTATGGGTTATTGTATCAGTTACCACAATTTCAATCACCTGCAACAGCACAGATGTAAAGCTCTGGGGATCAGAACTCTGAAACAGGCCCGATGGGCTGCAATCAAGGCATCAGTGGCATTGTGTTTCTTCCGGAAGTCCTAGGGGAGAACTGGGTCCTCCCCCTTTCCTTTATCATTCCCAGATGCTGCCCACATTCCTTAGTTCATGGCCCTTTGTTCAGTCCTAACGCCTGGAGCATCTCAGCTTCAGATCTTTCCCTGACTCTGCTCCTCCTGCTTCTCCTCTTATAAGGAGCTCTGTAATTGCACTGAACACACCTAATCAGCTCCGAATCTCAATCAAGATCTGTGTTGCCGCAGAAGGTGACATACTCACAGATTCTAGAAATTAGGACTCGGACCTCCCACGAGCCATTATTTCGCTTAGTAGAGCCACAGTGGCTGGCCCCTGGTCTGCTGGAGGGACCCTAGGGCCGCAGATGTAAAGGTGGGAACTTCAGCACTGACAGGCATCTTTCAGTCACGGGACCAAGCCCTGAACCCTGGTGACATTTATAGGTCAGACTGTGTAGGAGTCAGCAAAGGAATCTAAGGAGAAAAAACGAGGGAACAGGGTATACCAGGAAAAAAGTGTGTCCTGTGTGTCCTGGAGGAGGTGGCCACTCATGTCCAGGGCTGCTGAGAGGATGAGGATGACGAGGGCAGAAAGGGTGCACTGGCTTTGGCATCATGGGACACCAGTGACCACGACGAGGTCTGTGTCAGCTTGGGGTGGGTGAGTGCATATGCACAGCTTAGGTGTGCTGTGAACCATGCAAACACGATACTTCATAATTTTAAAAATGTAGAGCGACAGGAGTTGAGGGAGTGGAGAACGTGCCTCATTTCTGCCTCTCATGCTGTGCTCTCTAGTGTGTCCCCAGCTCACCGCAGCCACATTGTAACTGTTCAGAAGCACAGGCTGGTCATGTGCTCCCCCTTTACCAAGTGCCCCCTAACTTCCTACTGCCCCCAGCATGAGGGCTTTGGATGTGTGGGGTTCACTGTGACCCAGCCAAGCCTCAGGTCCCCTCCCCTGCCAGCCCTGCTACACTGGGGTCCTGCCGGGGGTGCGGGGTGGAGGACCTGGATAGTGAGATATTTGAAGCTGACACGACACTTGGCCTAGTCTGGGCTTGGGGTGGGAGATAAGATGCTCGTAGTCAGGAAGCACAGTCTCCATTTCTGATAGGAAAATGCTATCACTGGGTTTTGGATCACCGTGGGGAAGCCAGCACTGCCTTCTGGTCTCCTGGTCTCCCCTCTCCCCCCAACCACATCCCCACAAGAGAGCTGTCTTTACTTACAAGCAGAATCACCCCATCTCTGGCAGGTGGGCAACAGCCAATCAGGCCTCCTACAGGGGAGGCTGAGCAAAAGCCTTCCCCATGATGCTGAGGCTGTGGTGCTGGGCTTGGAGTCCGCCTGCCCTTCCCTGGTCTGGGCTCTCTCCATGGCCCCAGACTGGGAGGCTGTGCGCCTGAGATGGGGAGACTCCAAGAGGCAAGGAGGGACAGGCGGTCCTCAGCCAGCTCTGTCCCACTGTCTGCCTTACCACCCAGGCTCCTGGTGACCAGCTCTCGAAGCAACAGGACATCAGCACCCCTGCATCGATGTTCCCTTGTCCAGGATGAAATCGTTTGCCAACCTGTAGGTAAGTCAGCCCCAACTCGAGCGAGTGCTCCCCGGGAGTCTGTCTCTGGGGATCACACTCATCCCAGCCCTTGGATTCCAACCCCTCCGAGTGAGCCTTCCTTCCACATCAGGGCCGTGCCCCACACCAGCAGTCTTGGTCCCCACCTCCTGGTGTGATCCTACGCAGAACTCATGCCTAAACTTACTGACTGTTGCCATGTGCCAGGTGCTCTGCCCATGCTTCATTTACTTTTAATCCTCAGAATCATGCCTTTTAGAGGAGAGGAAGTGATAGTTCATGGAAGTTACATCCGGCGTGACTAGTCACACCTTTAGAGTTGGCAGCACTGCAGAATCAAACCTCGTTCAGGCTGATTCCAATCCCTGTCCATCCTAACACAATTCCTTACACTTCTGTGAAATTTAAGCCCGCCTGTCCCCATCTAACCGTGGTGTTTCCAGTGTCTAGCACAGATCCTGGCGTGTATTAGGCATGTAATATGTGCCACTCGAATGAGGCATGAACCTGATTCACCCACCACCCATATCTACCCAGCCCACCCGGTCTAACTTGTCAGCCACATACTGAGAAGGCCGTCTCAGTGAGGGGTGCTGAGCTATGCAGACTGTTTCTGCCCAGATGAATCCACAGTCTAGTTGGAGGGCTGGAGGATTGTGTGACTCAAATAGAAGACGGTGTCCTGATGCCCCGTGGAGTAGCACGGCGCTCCCACCTCTGTCCCAGGAGTGGAGGGGTTCCAAGATTCCTCAAAGACCGGTCTTCAAGCCTGAAGTGTACTGAGTCGTTCAGGCACCCTTCCTTCAGTGTCTTGCACACTTCTCTGGTGCTGTACACACCGACCTGGTGTGCTTTTCTGCCTGCCTGTCCCTCAGGCCAGGAGCCTCATGAGGAGAAGCCCCAGGCTGTAGTCATTTCTGGGTCCCCACTCCCACCAGTGACTACTGGGAATAGAGCAGACGGTAGGGGGCATTTGCTGAATGTGTAAATGAGGCAGGGGACAGGTGCTGCGTCCAGGCTCTGTCCAGGCCTGCCTGGAAGTCCTCAATTTCAGCTTCTGGGGCTTCTCAGGGGCCCTGATCACGGCAGCTCTGAGTACTCAGACCCTGGCTTCAGGGTTGCCTCTAGTGTTCCCCTCCTTATCTGCTGAACTATTTCAGAGCATGTCATCATCCCACAGAGGAAATACCAGGGCGTGATGGCGGTCCGGAGCCACCATGGGGTCTTGGTGAGTATGCGTGGGGGACGGCAGGGGTCTTGGGCTCTGACCCCAGCACTGACTGCTCTGCTCGTGAGGCAGGAGCCAGCTATTCCAATGCCCCTTGCCCAGGGGAGCCACTGAGTTCTGGGGTGGAGGTGGCAGTGTGGCTGTGACCAGGGGACATGGGGTTGCCCCAGCCTTTCTGCTCCCCTTTTCCCCATTTCCCCAGGTATGCGTTCAGGTGCAGGGCCGGCGGCCCCACAGCCTCAGCTCAGAACTCACAGGTGCCTGCAGCCTGCTGGCCCCTGACTTGCGCCCACTGGCCCATACCAGCTTCTTTGACCTTGGTAAGGACCGGGAGATTTCTGGCCTTGGAAAGCCCTAAAGAGATCTTGACTCTCCAAGGAGAAGTATCAGCCCACAGCAGAGGAAGAGGGACACTGAGGCCCAGAGTGAGCCAAGGGAGACCAGACAACGCCTCATGTGAAAGGGTCATTGCAAAGCTAAATACGAGCTTGTCTTGGGGACCATGAAGCCTTCTGATCCAAGCTATTGTCTGTGTGTTTCTTGAAGAAAATATCCTGCATCCAGATACATATGTGGATGTTGATGACTGCAACAGGAACAGAGAAGGAAGCACAGGAGAGGCGGAGAATAGGCCCAGGAAGCCCAGGGCTCTGGAGGAGGTGGAGGAAGAGGAAGAGGAAGCTGGTGAGAAAGGAAAGGTGGGGGTTCCCAGAGCTGACTCCCAGGAGGCAGCCTCCAGAGGTGCAGTGTGCCCAGGTCTGGAAGATGGGGGTGGGCAGTGGCTGGTCAATCCCTCTGCACCTCCATCTCACACATGGGGAAGCTGAGATCCCGAGAGTGTGATTCACGGCAGTGATGCAAAGCAAGTCAGAGCCCACGCATATTCTAGCTCTTTCTTTGCCTCTGACACAAAAGCTTCAGTCTTGGGACCTTGGAAGGCTTGTCCTTTGAAATGAACCTCGGGGCTTGAGGCAGGTGTTTGTCCTGCTGAACGGTAGGATGTCCTGCCCTTGCCCCTGTCCAAGGCCCATGCCCACCTGACCTGCTCTGCTGTCTTGGCCAGGCACCGAGATCGCCATCATCTTGGATGGCTCAGGAAGCATCGACCCTCCAGACTTCCAGAGGGCGAAAGATTTCATCTCCAACATGATGAAGATGTTCTATGAAAAATGTTTTGAGGTGGGTTTCCCTTAGCTGTGGTTTCATGCAGTCTATCACCTATCTCTATTTCTGGGTGACAAAAACTTCAAAATAGCAGCCATTTTATTTGCTCATGGTGCTGTGGATCAGATATTTGGGCTGAGCTCAGCCGAATGGCTCTTTATGGGTTTTCCCTCATCACCCTGCAGCTGCGACAACCCTGCAGGTTGTTCGGCTGCAACTAGATGGTCACTCACTTGTCTGGGCCGTGTGTCTCAGCAGGCCAGCCTAACCACTTTATGGCAACAGCATCCCACAGGGAAAGGCTCAGTGCGAGCATTTGCCAGTGTCCCACGGTCTACAGAGAGACTAGATCAGAAAAAAATCTGATTCACCGGGGACCATGACACATACACTGTCTACCAGCCCTACCTGAGTGGAGATTTCCCTGTGCCTTACATCTCCTTCTGCCTGGGGACAAGTTGGATGAGCTGATTCTCCCAATGCTTCCAAGGGGAGCTAACTGGAGGCAGGAGAGGCCTGGGCTGGGCAACTCTGCCGACCTCCTCCCCTGTCCCTCCCCTCCAGTGCAACTTTGCCTTGGTGCAGTACGGAGCAGTGATCCAGACTGAGTTTGACCTTCGGGACAGCCAGGATGTGAATGCCTCGCTTGCCAGAGTGCAGAACATAATTCAAGTGGGGAATGTCACCAAGACTGCCTCAGCCATGCAGCATGTCCTGTGAGTGTGGATGCTTACTGCCAGCCCTGCCAGGGCGCAGTGGCATCATGCCTGGAGGAGGTGACTGCACAGATCTGAGAGAGGAGGGACTGTCCTCTAGAAACTCTCCCAAGGACTTCTTTCTCTGTGCTAAGCAGACATGATGTCTGGGTTCAAATCCTGGCTTGAGCTTGTATGTGTGTGACCTTGGGCAAGTTCCCTGGCCTCGCTATGATTCTGTTTTCTGATTTTTTTTTTTTTCTTTTTGAGGCAAGGTCTCACTATGCAGTTCAGGCTGGCCTTGAGCTCACTTTGTAGCCCAGGTTGGTCTTGAACTCACAATGATACTCCTGCCTCAGCCTCCAGAGTGCTGGGGTTCAGGCATGCGCCACCATGCCTGGCTGTTTTCCACTTTTAACATGAGGATAGTGTTAGTCCTTTCCTCATAGATTTTGTTCAAGTCCATATAATGTTTATGACAGCACTTAGCACACAATAAGTGCTCTGTAAGTTTTACCCCCATTTTAATGTCAGTACTATTCCCCACCCCCAACAAACACATAGGGTAGACTTAAACACTATCTAGCCCCATTCTATCAGGATCAGGTGAGGAGCAGAAAGACCTGAGTGGCAGATGTCTCACTGTGTGACAGGGATGTCATCCTTCTTTGGGCCTTTGTTCCCCATGGAGGAGGGTATTTATTAACCCTTTCCAATTCTAAAACAGGACAGTGAATAGAATCTCCCCCAGAGCACAGACATCCCCCTGGCAAAGTTCCCTCCATTCCTTCTCCTGTGTAGAGACAACATCTTCACGCCAAGCCGTGGCTCCAGAGAAAAGGCATCCAAGGTCATGGTGGTGCTCACGGATGGTGACATATTTGAGGACCCTCTCAACCTCACGACTGTTATCAACTCACCAAAGATGCAGGGTGTGGAGCGCTTTGCTGTTGGGGTAAGAGCCAGGAGCCAGGAGATGATTCCTGACCCTGTGCAGCCGGGATGGAGAGGACCTTGCAGAAGGGGTTTCTAGAAGTAATGCACCCAAATCCTCTCTAATCACACTCCCTGCCTTTCTCCTGGTCCTGGGCCCCCTGCTGGGTCTTCTTATCTCCTAGTTGCCATCACAGCGCACTGGCCTGTGTGGTGGGGAGAACCCACAGGAAGGTTTCTTTTTTTTTTTTTTTTTGGTACCGGGGATCGAACTCATGACCTCGCACTTGCCAGGCAGGCACCTAAGCCACTGAGCTAAATCCCCAGCCCTCACAGGAAGGTTTCTGGAGGAGCTGGTCTGAGCTGAGCAGGGAAGACCAGCAGGAGTGGTTCAGCCAAGGACCTGGAGGAGGCGGGAAGGGCTCTGTGGAGCAGCATGTGTGATGGGAAAAAGCGTATTTAGCAAAACCGGATTTTTGTTCAGAGTGTAACAGAGATAACACGGAGCAGGGAGGGAAAGAGGCAGGATCCCAGAGCACTCACTGCCTGCGGGCCTCCCTGCAGGTGGGAAAGGCCTTTGAGAAGGCTAGGACCGACAGAGAACTGAAGCAGATCGCCTCGACCCCCAGCGAGACCCACGCCTTCAAGGTGACCAACTACACGGCACTAAACGGGCTGCTGAGTAAACTGCAGCAGAGCATCATCCACACAGAAGGTGAGGGTCAGGCCTGGCCCTCAGTAGCCTCTCAGCACTCAGCGCAGGCCCCAGTCTGACTCTCAGGGCCCCTCTGCTCCACCCACCTCTGAGGGCCTCTCTGAACCCTCGCCAGGCCTTTGCCGGTCCATAAGGGCAATGTGGTCCCCAGCCCTCCTTTCCTCCTGTAGTCTCCATGAAGCTCTGACCAACTGAGCTAGTGCTGGAGAAACAAGGAAAGCTGGGGCACAATTTCCCCTCCCAGGACTCACAGAGGAGGAAACGGAGGCCCCGAAAGTGGGAGTGAACTTCCCAAGTCTACTCAGCCAGTAGCTGCTAAAACACAACTCAAGTCTCCACTCTCAGCCCAGTGCTCCTCCCATTACATCAAACTTCCACCCCTCAATGTGGCAGCATCTCACTGGGCTTCTTGGCTTCCAGGTACTGTGGGAGAGGCCCTTCGCTACCAGCTGGCACAGACTGGCTTCAGTGCCCAGATCCTGGCTGAGGTTTGTGGTCCACACAGGGCAGGCGGGGATTCAGGGGCTCCCAGTGTGGGGCTCTGTGCCGATGGCTCTGGAAGAGGCACAGAGGGTAACGGGAAACACACCTGCTTGCTCTCCCTAATCTGAACCCTGAGACAGACAAAGGAATGGTCACTTTTATCACAGGAGGCCATATTGTGTGTGCTTAAGGACTGGATCACTTCCTTCAGACCTTCAAGTAAACTGAGCTTTGGTGTGGGTTGGCTTTCCAAGCAAGTCTCTTACTTCTCCCACCAGAAGAGAGAAATTCGGACCTGATCATGGTGGAAGCATAGTTAGCAACCAGGAGGACTCTGATGAAGGAGAAGCAGTTGAATGCCATCTTGCTCAGTCAGAATTTTTTTTTTCTAATATTGAACCCAGGGCCTTCATACTAAGCTACACTACCTGTCCATTTGGAAAAAAGTTGTCCAGGCTTGAACTTGTGATTCTCCTGCCTTAACCTGCTAGAGTGCTGGGATGATAGGAAAGTGCTTTCCTATCATACTTTTTGTTTCAATGCTCAGTATGTGGGTCCCAGCTCAGCTTCTGGAGCTGTGGCTGGAGTGATGGGTTATGGGCACAGGCCTGGGACCTGTGTTTGCGCTTCTGCCTTCCTGTCTGCAGTTCTGGCCAGGCTACACCATGTTGCTGACCTCCCCTGCTTCCAGCAAGGTACCCTGCACTGGCACCTGGGTCCCTGCCTCTCATTTGGCCCCATCCCTGTCCTCTGCAGGGTCAGGTGCTCCTTGGGGTTGTGGGGGCATTTAATTGGTCTGGAGGCGCACTGCTCTATGACACCCAGCGCCACCGGGGCCTCTTCCTGAACCATTCTGCAGCAGACGTGGGAACCGCACAGTACAGCTACTTGGGTGAGGATGGGGCCTTTGCACTACCTGGGCGAGGATGGGGCCTTTGTGGGGCAGACTGGTATGCTGAAGGCAGGTGTTAGTTACACATGGAGATTCCTGGTGAGAAAGGTCCTGGTTGGTCACATGGGTCACACAGAATGTGCCCCAGTTAGGGACCCTGGGGTTGAATATTCTGGGTGGGCACAGAATGGGCTTGGGTACTGTAGGGGAGGGCCAGGGTCTCTCGATTAAGTACAGTGGGTGCCTGTGAGTGAGCAGGAAATGTTTGTAAACAAGGGTATTTCGAGCAGAGCGGTGTACATGGTAATGTGTGTGTGCAGCACACGTGTGTGATCGGTGACAGTGCATCACCAGATTTCTGGGAAGGCCTGACTGGGGAGGTGGGGCTCAGTGGAGGGCCTGGGGAGCACCTCTGTACAGTCGCACCACCTGCTCCAGGTTACTCGGTGGCAGTGCTGCACAAGGCCTGCGGCGTCTCCTACATTGCGGGCGCTCCACGGCACAGGCAACGTGGGGCCGTGTTCGAGCTCCAGCCTGAGAGCAAAGAGGCCAGCTTCGTGCAGGAAGGAGAGCAGGTACTTCTGGGGGACCCCCCTCCCTTCTTACAGACAGGGCTCTGGTGGCCCCGGGGGGAGGTATGGACCCTGTTGGGCAAAGCTCAGGCTCCTGGGTGGAACTCAGCAGCTCGGAGTGTCTGCCAGGTGGTCCCCTACTGCGGGCCCTGGGGTGCCCACCTGACTCCCCTTGACGTTAATGAGCAAGCTGCTCTGGAACAAACCCATTTGGGAGACCCAGGAACAGCAGGAGCAGGGGTCAGCCTTGCTAAGGGGTGGAGGAGGGTCTCCCTGGTACTTCCCCGCTGCTTAGTTTCTCCTGGGCCATAGTTGGGGTCCTACTTTGGTTCTGAACTGTGCCCTGTGGACATCGATATGAATGGGATCACAGACGTTTTGCTGGTGGCTGCTCCATTCTACCACGACCATGGCGAAAAAGGCCGCGTCTACGTGTACAGGCTACACGAGCAGGTGGGAGAACCTCTGGCCCCGGAGCCTCCGGGGCTGTGACTGCCAGCCAGGCACGAAGGTGGCAGAAACCAGCGAGCCCTGGCCCCACCTGGCTGTAGCGGGCACTGACGAGGAATGCTCAGGGCGGGCGGCAGCCTCTCCCTCTCCACCCGAATGTCCGTGATAGCATCCCTCCTTGCTTTGTGGTTGGCAAAGGGTGTGCAGTCTGTAAGTTACTTGCTTCTCATAATTATAGGAGGTGGCTGTCACTCTCATTTTATAGATGGGGAAGCTGAGGTTCAGTGAGTCTCCATGATACTGAGGCTTGCAAGCTTGGCTAGCAAGTACGCTGGAGAGCCAAGCCTCCCAGCTGCCAATTTAGTACGGAAGGGGAAGGCCTGGGGCCCTGCACTTCAGGCAGGAAGACTTCCGCTTTCCTATCGGCCCACTGTGTGACCTTGGAAAGGTCCTGAGTCTTTTCTGAGCCATAGACTCACTGCAGAATAGAATCACGAGCTTGTGAGCACGTTGTTTGGATGACAACGGTGTGGCCCTCTGCATGCCTTTCTGGAGGGCTGAGCTACTGGTTTGCTTTGCAGGATGGTTCCTTCTCCTTGGCACACACGCTGAGTGGATGTCCTGGGTTCCCCAGTGCCCGCTTTGGCTTTGCCATGGCAGCTGTGGGGGATATCAATCAGGATAAGTTCACAGATGTGGCCATTGGGGCTCCCCTGGAGGGTTTGGAGGTGAATGACGGGGCCAGCTTTGGCAGCGTGTACATCTACAACGGACACCAGGATGGCCTCTCCTCCAGGCCCTCGCAGGTGACCGTGGGTCGCTCTCCTGCCTCCCCTCTGGGCTCTGATCTCCCCAAGACAGGCTGACTGAGCCCCATGTTCACCCAGGTCCTCAGTGCTGGTGGTTGGGAGTCCCAGTAGAGGATGGAAGTCACCCTGCATGGCTTGTTTGGCCCCATGTCCTGATGATTCTAGCCTTCTCCCAAATCCAGCCCCTTCTCTCGATCCCTGCTGTCTTAGCCCAGATCTGGCCTTGGTGTTCGTGCCCTGGATTTCCCCCCTGCCTCGGCTCCGGCCTCCTGCCCGTCTTCCACCCGTGCCTTCTGTGCATTCTAAGATGTAACCTTGACAATGTCATTGACTCAGAAAAGTGTTTGATAACACCCCAGCCTCACACCCAGCCTTGTTTCCTCCAGATTCTTCTCCTCATCCCCATCCACCGCCCCAGCCCCTGGCAGTTTCCTCAGAGAAGCCCACTCCTGTCAATCTCTCTATCAAGTCCCAGGCTCCACCCAAATGTCCCTTGCTCTGGGAAATCTCCCATCCTTCTGTTTGTAGGTTAAGGGCTTCCTGGGGTGGGAAGGGGACGATGCTGAATTGAACAGAATGAGAAAGAGCATCTGCCTTTCTCCTCCTTCCTCAACCTATAATGTGTCTCTTCCTCTACAGTGGATCAGAGCCTCTGCCGTGGCCCCAGGACTCCGCTACTTTGGTGTGTCTGTGGCTGGTGGCTTAGATTTCAGTGGCGATGGCCTAGCTGACATCACTGTGGTCGCACTGGGCCGGGCAACTGTGCTCCGGTAGGGGTCTGCCCTACCATGTGGGATCCCCGGCCCCGGCTCACCCACCTGCCCTGCTCTTGAGGGATACCTGTGGACACCAGGCTCCAAGAGAGGAGGGTGGGAGTTGACTGCTGACACAGGTTGTGGAGTCTGCTTGTTGGAGTTTGAGCCAACCTCTAATTTGCCAGTGTGTCTCTGGGCAGAGTATTTAATGCTAAGTCCCCACCCTCTTATACATGGTTGGGAATAATAATTGTGCTTGCAGAATTATGATTATATGAAAGAACATATACAGAGTATTAGCACAGTGCTGAGTGATGGCTATAATTAGTGTTATTATTCTTATTAGTGTCAGGGCCTCTGTGCTGCACCCCTAAAGTCAATCAAGTCCATGGCTGTACGTAACCCCTGGAGCTCCTCCAATAAGCACTGGGTTTGCTGCCCACTCGACACCTCTCTTGGCTGCTGCTCTAGGGCACCTCAAAGTGAACAGGTCCAGGAGCTCTGATCCTCACTCACTCTTCCTTCTCCCCAAGTCTTCCCCCTTCAGGCTTCTGGCCTTGGCAAGTTGGGACCGTCATTTACTAGAATGCTCAGGACAAAAACCTGAACCATCTTGATTCCACCTTTTCTTTCCTCTACCACCCCATCAACAAGGTTTTGTTGGCTCCGTCTCCAAATCATCTTCCCTGCTTCGTCTCTGTGAGTTCCATTCTCCACCCAGCAGCCAGTGGTCCCTTGACTCTGCTGCCTGAAACCCTCCGTGGATCCCACCAAGAGTAAAATCCCAGTTCCTCACTATGGCCCGCAGGGATCTCTGTGACCCGGCCCTGCCTGCACTTCCATTTCCTTCATCCCATTACTACACTCTGTCTCACTAATTGTGCTCCTGCCACACTGATCTTTTTGTTTCTCAACAAATTAAGTTCATTCCTGCCAAGGGCCCTTTGTATGGCTGGGCCTTCTGCCTAGAATGTTTTTCCGCCAGATCTTCACGTAACGGGCTCATTCTTGTTAACAGATCTCAACTTCAGCTCCTCTTCATCAGCAAGGCCATCCCTGGCCATCCAATCCAGCCACCAGTTTCTACAACACTGTCCTCTTTTATTTGTGTCACAGCAGTATCAGGACATATATTTCCCTTTTCTTTCTTGTTGTTTGTGGTCTGGTTTTCTTTTTCTTTTTCTTTTGTTTTAAAGAGAGTAAAACCCAACAGAATAAAACAGAGTAAAGCCAACTAAAACAAAGCAGTAAAAGTGGTACAGAACTTTGAAGCAGGATGATAGAAAATCAACAATGGCTACCGTAATATATCTTGTTATCTTCACAATAGTGGTCCATTCCATCAGACATAGTAAAATCAAATAAAAAAGAGAATAAAACCATTCAAACAGAACAGTGAATAAAACAAAATAACTCCAACAAAACAAAACAGTGAAAACAAAATTGGATTTCAAAAACAAGATGGATGGAAATCCTCCATGTTTGCTATATTGCATACTGTTATCCTCTTAATAAATGCTCAGATTACAAGCCCCAGGCCTGCAAAGTCAATCAGATAATACAGGCATTTCGTTCCTTTTGTATCTCAGTTGCTATCATCTCAGGCTGTTGCTTACTAGGGATGGGGTGGCCCTTGATCTTCAGCCTATACACTGGTCGACTCACAGGAAGGGTGAACTGGCTTCTTTCTTCCTGGACCCCACGTGGTTTGGGCAGCTTACCGTAAGGGCGAACTGGCTGCTTGATGTGCACCTCCCAGACCCAGCATGGCTTCTCATCATCTGCTTTTCCACTAAGCAGGGACTTGTGTCTTTCTCTACTGTCTCTTGGGGACACAGAGTATCCCCTGCAGATTGGAGATATTCCATAGATACTCATCGAATGCATGAATGAAGCAGCCAGGCTCTGCTCTGAAGTCATGTGATTACTTCTCACGGTCCTCTTTGCTGTTTCGTTTAGCTCCCAACCTGTGGTTCACCTGAAGGTGTCCATGACCTTCACCCCCAGTGCGCTGCCCATTGGTTTCAATGGCAGGGTGAACGGACATTTGTGTTTTGAAATGAGTTCCACAACCGTGGCAGCTGAATCAGGTAACAGGCAGCCAAGTGGTCCCTCTGCTGCTGTGGTCATTGCCTGCTGGCTCCTGTAGGGGGTAGGGAAGGAGGGCTGGGACGGGGGTGGTGTGAGCTCCTGGTGCTTGATATTACTCTGCTAGATTCTAGCTTTTTTCCATTAAGTTCCATTAACTGTGAACTAAACCAGGAAAAGGCGAGTGTGATGTCACATTTCACTCGGTTGGGGAGAGGGCCTTTGGAACTCTTCCTTAGGATTGTGGAAGAAGAACTGGTCCTCTTTCTGAATTACATTTTCCCCCTTCTTCATACATCTCCTGGCTCAGGTGGGACTGGTTAATCTGCTGGAGGTCTGGCCTCCCCATCCCTTACCTGACCTTCATTAGGAGACTTTCCAGAAAGTGAGGCAGGCTTGGCTGTCCCAGCCTTGGTATCTCCTGCCAACCTAGGAGTTCCCCTGCAGAACAGGCTCTGAGCAGTAACCCCAAAGCTGAATCACTCAGTAACAAGCCCTAGGTGGGCTTGCTGCTAGGGCATCATTATCAACCTGAGGCAGAAAGTGACTGGCCAATCAATTCTGGGCACAGAGAGCCTGCTGAGGGCCTTGTGACACTAGGCAGGTGTCTTTCCCTCTCTGGGCCCTGATTTGTGTCTTGCACAATAAGAGAGTTGACCCATGGGATCTCTGAGGTGCTCTCTGTTCTCCTATGCTCAGGTTTTACTCTGGTTTCTCTTTCTAGCCCCTGTCTCTCCCTCCATCCCAACAGCCTGCCCAATCACCTCCTTCCCAAAGGAAGGCAAACCCATCCCAGGGAATGTGCTGGGTGTGGGGCCAGGCGGCTGAGGCCAAGGGATCCTGGCTAGTGCCAGGACAGTGAAATGGACTCTCCAGAAAGGGCCCCAGGGAAGGGTCCACAAGGGGGTACTGTTCAGGAGGGCCTCTCTCTGGGCCTTGCCATTCCAGCCTCATCAGGAGGGTCTGGTCTTCACCCTGCAGGCCTCAGAGAGAAGTCACTCAACTTCACAGTGGATGTGGATGTGGCGAAGTCGAGGAAAAGGCTGCAGTGTGTGGACATGGGGGACTGCCTGAGTCACCATCAGCAGTGGAGCAGTGGGCTCCGCCTTTGCAGGAGCCTCCAGCTTGTCTCCACAGAGGGAGAGGTGGGTGTGGGAACTTCTGCAAGAGTCCAAAGGGGTCTGTGATGCTGAGAAAGGATTTGCAGTGCTTACAACCTAGAATACATACCTATACATACACATGAGGCAACTAAAATAATCTTAGCAAATGAAGACCCCTAATGGCATGAGAGTGTAGATGCCTACATCAAAATACAGCGAAGGCTAGGCATAGTGGTCCATATCTGTAATCCTAGGGAGACTTAGGCAGTAGGATCAGTGAGTGTTCCAGGCTAGCCTAGACTACGTAGTGAGAGTTGAAGGCTGGCCTGGACTGTGTAGTGAGACCCTGCTTCAAAAAACAAAACAACCAAATGAACAAACAAACACAAATGAAAGAGATCAGAGACCTGGACTACCAAAACTGAGCACTGTCTCCAAGCTTTCTAGAAGCTGGGCAGAAATGCAGTGCTTTAGTCAATGACATGTGTCTTGCTAATAAATCAGAAATGTTTACTATATTATCTTACCTCACTTGATACCAGGGACTGAAAGCCCTTCTGCAAGTCAACATTAAAAAAAAAGAACAATTAAAAGGTATAAATAGAAATACAGAAGTTATCATTTAGGATGATTGGCAAGCCAGAGACGTGGAAAAAATGTTATTTGTTGGACTTCAAAACCTAAAATGAACTAGAACTTTGGACATATAAGGATCATTTATTCCCATAAACAAGTTCATAAATTACACTTCTAACTATATGTCTGCTTCCAAGGTGATTGTTAATTGGCTTAAGAGTTTCCAGCACATCTGTGGCTTTCCTTAAGTAAAAGCATAATTACATCTTCCACCAGGGAATCAAGGTAACTTGGTGTCATGTGTTCAGCATGGTTGTAGCTGAAAGCCCCACTTAGAGAACACAGCAAACGGATCCTCGACTCTCTCCTTCTTGTCAGATTTTACTCCTCTCCTATGTTGCTTTGGGAAAGATCTTTGTAAGCGCAGATGTGACTATGACTCTTCCCTCCTGTCACTTCTACTGCCTTCCAAATAAAGTCTGAGCCAGTTCTTATTTCTGGTGGCCAGAATCCCTTTGTGACTGAGGTGAGAACCGGAAGGAGTTATAAGACCTGAGGCCACGGCTGACCACCAGCAATGTTTTCCAAGCTCTTGGCAGCTTAAAGCTGCCCTTCATCTTGGCATTTTCAAAAAATGTTCAGGACTTCTACACTTGATCTTAGCCAAAAGGCCGAGAAGCGATGTGTTCAGGACTTCTGGTCACTACTTTGATTGTTTATTTCTTAATGGTTACATCGAAGTTAAAAATACTCTCCTTGTCACCATCTTCTCCATATTCTACGCCAACTCCTCCTCCAGCTCTGTGAGGAGGACTGCTTCTCCAACATCACTGTCAAGGTCATCTACCAGCTCCAGGATCCTGAGGGATGGAGACGGGACTCCTGCCCCGTTCTGGCCATCTACAAGGAACCCTTTGCTGTCTTCCAGGTGACTCTATCTCCAGCTAGGACCCACTCTCCTGGGGGCCAACCCACAAAAAGCACCTGCTCCCCTAAATTCAAAGAAGGCTAGAGTTGGCAGGGAGGGTGTTCAGCTAGGGGTCGGGCTCCTCACTGTATGAATGACGAAGGGGAGTCCCTGAGATGATACTCATTTGCTCAGGACTCACTGGTAGGTGACAGGTCTCCAGCCATTCCTCAGAGTGTGTTCCTTTATGCTTCACTAAGATGCTCACGATGCATAGGAACAAACACATTGTGTCCTGGGGTACCTGAGGACAGTGTGGTGGGGTCCCTTGCAGGGGCTGGACTGGAGCTGTCATGGGCTGATGAGAGAGCCCTTCGGTGCACCTGCCTACTCAGGCATTGGTTAGAGTCTGCAGGATGCGTGTCTGGCCCCCTCAAACCTTCAACAAATTAGATGATTCAGAAAAGACTAATGTCATAGAGTTTTAGTGATGAGTAGATTACCACTAAATATGGATATTCTCTTTTTAAAAAACTTGACTTTGAAATATGTAACTTATTAAAAAATCACAGTTATTAGCCAGCTCACTGGTGCACCTGTTCTTCCAGTTACTCAAGAGGCTGAGTCAGGAAGATCACTTGAGCCCAGACTGGGTAACATAGCAAGACCCTGTCTCACACGCATGCACGCATGCACGCATGAAGAGTTTGCACAATTTTCACTTGAGAATAAATTACAGTTACTGTACCTCTTTACCCCCAATACTTCGGTATGTTTCCTAAGAACAAGGGCATTTTCTTACATAGCATGTACAATGATACAAATCAGGAGATTAATACTGATATAAATATTTTATAGTGAAATGCTTCGAGATTGTGTACGTACCCTGCCATTTATGATATTGACCTTAATTGATTATTACCATGGTAATATGGGAAAGAGATTTAAACATTTTTATTCTACCTAAGAAAAGGATATGAAAAGTTATCAGATGTGGGCACACAGATGTTATCAGAGAATGAGTTCTTGCAGGGAATTTAGATGGCTGGCTTCATCCTCTTCTCTTTCACTGGAATTGGATGAAAGAGAACAAGCTACTTGGCTACATAAAAAACAAAAACCCTGCACAAACTGTTGACCCAGTTAGACAGAGCTCCAGGCCCTGACTTCTGCAAACTCCCTCCTCCAGGAGACAGGAAATCTCCTTTCTTGCCCCAAGCCTGGGGCTCTTGTTGCAGGCCCAGGCTGTCATAACAGTTCTGCAGAATCTGCCTCAGTGATCACTGGCTTTTGGGGAAGACACAGGTGGAAACTCCTCAGCTTAGGAGATGGCTTTCCTTCTTTAAAAAAAAAAATAAGACCACTTATCTTAGAAAATTTTGATTTTTCAACTCAAACTGGGACTTTTAAAACTCAAAGGGGCCTATTCAACCAGGTGGGATTTTCTGAATTTGTTTACTTGTGTATTAAAGGTTGCAAGGGAAATAGTAATTTACAGAGGACACCAGCCCTGGGGCAGGGACATCTGAGGATGGGACCTGTTGATGTTTAGTCAGGTGGCCCTGGCTCCTGCCCGACCCGTACTTGAAAGGGCTAAGGTTTCCTTCACAAAGGTCTTCCCTCCGCCAAGTGGAGTAGCGAGCTGCTTGTGAATGTTGCTGTTTAATTCACGTGATGTGAATGTGATAGGCATGCCCACCATTCCATAACGGGCATTGTGTTTTTACCTTTGCTAGAGGCCGGCTCTAGCAGTGCCTGTGTTGCACATTCCTAACCAGGAATGTCCCAGCCGCAGGACTTCTGGCTGTGTGGGCTCAATCCCAGCCTCCCAGCCTTCAAGTCCATCGAAGAGCTTCTGGAGGAAGCAGGAAGTGTCCTAAGAAGAAGATCATGAGGCAGGGCTACAGGTAGCAGGACTTCTTGGCTGACCCTGCCCCTCCTTGTCTGGTTACAGCTGCCCTATGAGAAGGCCTGCAAGAATAAGCTGTTTTGCAATGCTGAGTTACAGCTGGCCACCACCATATCTCAGTGAGTTGGATGATGCCATGGTTTCTGCGGTCAACCTATTCCTGAAGAATTTACCTGGGCAAACCTCTCATCAGGATCCACTCTTCATTTTCTCCTTTCCATCATGGTGCTCAACAAGTTTTTGTGCTTGTTATCTCAGTCACCATATGAGGGAGGAAAGAGCATATGAGGGATTTGTGTTTCCATTTTATAGATTAGGAAACAGACAGAGTAGCCAAGGCCTTTGTATAGGGTCGTTTAGTGAATTTAAACCCAATCCTGGGTGAGATTATGTTTGTAACTCGATGATCCTTACTCCTAGGACTACTTCCATTAGAGGCAACCTCTTTCCTGGCTTACCTCTTAACGAAACTCATAATAATTCATCAGTGTTGGGCACTGGAGGTGTGGGGAAAACCTCCAGGAGTATATAAACAACAGTTCCTGCCCTAAGTAAATTCCATGCTGAGTATGGGATGTGTAAGGCAGGGAAGACAGAAGTGTTGGGGAAGCTGAATTCTTAAATAGGGTGGTCAGGGAGGCTGAATTTGGCACATACGTGAGGAGGTGGGGGAGCCAGCTGTAGGGTTGTCTGAGGAAAGAGCAACCACAAAAACCCTTGGGTGGGATCATGCCTGGTGGGTGTGAGGCAGGGCAACGACCCAGGGTATTTGCAGTGGGGTAACCAGAATGGCGAGCAGGATGAGAGTAACATGTGGGGGGGTCAATGGGGTTTCATCAGTCCTCAGAAAGGCTTTTACTGTGAACGGGAGATCAAAGGGCAACATTATCTTGCATTTTAACACTGCGGCTCCTGCTGATGTGTGGAGAATAGATTAGGGGAGCAGAAGCAGAAGCAAGGAGAGAATAGTTACTATTGCAATGATGCATGTGAGAGATGGGGTGAGTTGAGCTGGGCGATAGCAAAGAAGGTGGTTACATTTTGAAGTGAAAGCCCATGTAGGTAAAGAGGAGGTGGAGAGTTAGGAGGGATCACAGCTCGGGCATCTACCCAACGCACCATCCCACTGGCTATTTAAAGTCATTAAGCTTAAACAATTAAAGACATTAGTTCCTCAGAAGCGGTTACCACGTTCCAAATGCTCGGTACCCTTACACGTCCAGTGGTACTGGATGGCACGGACCATTTCCATCGCTGTGAATTCTGGACTGGATATAAGTGTTCCCACACTCCGAATTCCAGAACAATGGAGTCGCCAAAAACTGACCCGAGATTGGGAGCTTGGCTTTCACATTTGGCGGTCTTAAAATGCCTTTTCTGGCCAGCAGCACCACGTGTGTATCCTGATACTGATGGCCATCTGGCCAGAGCTGCCATCTGTGGGAAAGACCCTATCCCCTGAGTCCTGGTTAGTCCTCCCAGATATTTGTAGGACTTGCATTTCAGACGCAGACGGCTTAATGCTGCCTATCACTAAGGGCGCAATTCAAGACCTTCGAGTGCTTTGGAATCCAGCCTAACAAGCGGGCGCAGCTGTTTCCACAGGGAATTAATTACAGCCAAGAACCATTCTCCCAGCCAGATCCTGCGAAACAGATGCAGCTCGCACACGTTGCCCTGCACTGCCCCCTAGTGTACACAGAAAGCAAGCTTTTCTATTTCAAAAGCATTGCTGAGCGCTGCCATGGGGTCCAACCTTCTGAAGGAATTTTGACCTCTCTGCAGACAGGGATCACTTAAAAAAAATAAATGAAATCTACAGACCCCACTCCCAAACTATATATGCACGCATAAATGTTGGCATTCTGGGGCCTCTGAAACTGTCCCTGGGCCTCAGGTTAAGAAACTCTGGTAAATATTCTGATGATGGTCAGATCTCTCTCAGGCCCTAAAACAGTACATTCAACAGACATGCAGCACCTCTGCCTTACTGTCTCTTCTCACATCCCAGACTGAACTCATCTCCCTGCATCCTGGGGTCTTCCCACTGTGATCGTTCCCTCAGTGAGAAACATCACTGAGCCATCTGAACAGGAAACTCAAAACTAACTCAGTCTCTTCCATCCTCTCTTCAACTCCCCTCCCCTCCCTCCCTTCTCTTACCCTATCTCCTCCCACCTCTCTCCTCTCTTGATTGCTTTACCACCTCTGACTCTCCTTCCTCTACCTCCACTAAGGTTGTATTTCTGGCTTGTGTCACCTCTCGGATGAATTTTCAACAGTAGGCTCTAACTATATCTGCCCTTGTGTTTTCCTCTAGTCTATCTCTTCTCAGCTGTAATAAAACGAAAACCAGAACAAAGCAATAACTATAAAACGCAAGCCACATCACTTCCCATATCTGCACATCCTTCTGTGGACATTTCAGATGGTTTGGAGGTTTACTTTGTGTCGTTACTACACTATCCCATAGGGCTTAGGAGTACTTCTGCTTGGTACATGGGAAGTCTTCTCAGTGGACTTGAACCACAACTTTGTACTTAGAAGGGCCTGAATGGTCTTTGTTGAAATCAGCAAAGGAGAGAAAGCCAAAACCATGAAAGAGGGCTTTTCTGGGTGTGGATGTCGCATGCCCATAATTCCAGCACTCAGGAGGCTGAGGCAGAAAGATTGCTGAGAGTTGGAGGCCAGCCTGGGCTACACGTGAGTGCAAGGACAGCCCTAACTACACAGTGAGACCCTGTCTCAAAGGTGGGAGGGAGCTTGATTAAGAAGGTGGAACTGCTTGTGCCTTGTATATACTGCTCTCCAGTGTTTTGTGGAGCACCTGACACATGTACAATGTCTTATACATATGTGTGGAATGGATAAATGTGTGTCATGAAGGACCTTGCCTAGGGCTGTAGTGATCTGATGGTAGAAAGCTTTGGAGTTCAACTCTGCCAGCTCTCTTTGGAGGATGCTAGATTTCAGGCAAATTGGTCTCTCGACTCCCTTTCCTCTTCTGCAACATAATTGGGGATGAACTGAGAGACCAAAGCACAGTTTTGGCACCTGGCAAGCACTAAACAGATGGTAGCCATTATAATCTCACCCAGCAATGAGATGGATGTGGCAATCCACGTGCTTGCTTCTTCCAGGGGGAAGAAAATCTAGGCTAAATATAACCTTTAGACAATTTATCCATGCAGTTAAGAATGTGCTATTCTAGTGTGTACAAGTTTTTACAGATTAGATAAATTGATAACACTTTTATCTTTACCTTGTGCAGACAGGAATTGGTGGTGGGTCTCACCAAGGAACTGACCGTGAACATTAGCTTAACTAACTCTGGGGAAGATTCCTACTTGACACGCATGGCTTTGAATTATCCCAGAAATCTGTACTTTAGGATGCTACAAAAGGTAATCGTGGCAGCAGCTTTGGAAACATTCCCTCATATCTTTCCCTGGCTGCGCACCTCCTTTTTGTGTGTGTGAAACCTCCTGACTGGTCTCCATACCTTCAGCCTCTTCCTGGTCTGTCCAGTAAATGGTTAGTGATTAGATGAATCCCCTCCAATTCAACTGTAGGCTGTGGGTCCACTCTCTGCCTTACAAACTTTCGGTGGCACCATTTCATAAACTCTCCTCTGCACGCTGCCTTTCTTAACCAGGCTTCTGAGAGATAATGATCAAAAGCCCTAAATCATTGAGAAAAAAAACTGCTGGGATTACAGGTGGCACACACCTGTAATCCCAGCAGTCTGGAAGGATGAGGCAGGATGATTACAAATTTCCAGCTTTGAGTGCGGGCAAACTCATCTAAACTCCACCCACGCCCCAAATCCTTTAAAAACTCTGGCTTTTCCTTTGTTGGGTAAAACTCACAGCAGTACATATTTCCTCATTTGCAATGAGTCCATAAACTTGACTTCGTTGCAACTACAGATCTGTCCCCAGTGGTCTTGGGCTATATAAGCTAAAATAACACCTATTATATGAAAAAATAATGAAATTATTTTCTATGCATTTAAAATGGAATTAGTGGTATACAGTCCATGGGAGAATTGTTCCCTGTGTCTAGGGGATCAGATGAGGAACTGACTGAGAGGCTGATGACAGTGTTTGAGCCCCTGCTGGCCTTCATAAGTCCCTGTGAGTGACATTTGTGCTGATCCTAAGCCCAGTTCAAATGTTTCCTCCCCATGGGGATTTTACAGGACCCTCCTGGGGCTCTGGGGCGGTGGTGGTGGGGGAATCCCAAGGCAATGTATTTAAATTCTTCACTTTTATATTGCTGTGCCCTCCTGACTAGCCTGAGAAAGACAGGGACCAAGCTTCATTTATGGGTCTCTGACGTGAAGGAAGAAAATCAGTAAATGCTGAATTGGTGTGAGGAAACTGAACAGCGTCCTATTCTGTGTCAACAGCCTCCCTCTCCAAACATTCAGTGCGCCAACCCTAAACCGGTCGCATCCATCTTGGTCATGAACTGCAAGATCGGCTACCCCATCCTCAGGAGGTCATCTGTAAGTCTGCCCGGATTGGCTGAGTCTTCTTGCTGCCCTTATCTATAGCCCAGTCTCTCTGGAGTCTCTCACTTGTCACTGTGCTTTCTGTTACTGAAGCCAACCCATAGTTGCTTAGAACTGCTAAGTTTGCTCTGAAAGGAAGGTCTGGTAAGGAGGCAGTTTGAGTACATAGCCACAGACAATGTTGGCTCACTGCAGAAAAGCAGAGTGAAGTTGGGGAGGGCATCAGACCAAATCCTTTGTGCTGCAGGAAACTTCCACAGTGGCTTCCTAAACTCTAGAAGGGAAACTAGGAGGGGGAATAATGTTGTCTGCCCTGCTCACTTCATGTTTGCATTGTGAAGTGCACATGAAATAAAGGAATAATAATGTGTGGAAATGTGTTGTGCTACAAAAATGTGAGGAATGTAAGTTATGTTTCTTACATATGCATAGTATTAAGCAGTTGTGAGTGGTAAAGAGAGGAATCAAGTGACCGTCTTTCCTTCTTGAAAACAGGTAAACATGTCAGTAGTTTGGCAGCTGGAAGAGAGTCGCTTTCCAAATAGAACAGCAGACATCACTGTGACCATTGGCAAGTAAGTAGTCGCAGCAAACTCAAGACTGTGGCCTTGGAAATCTCCTGACCCACTAGCACCATCCAGATGTTGTGGGAGCTATAGCCTCCTTTCTATCCAAGGAGAAGGAGGTACCTCAGGGAGCCCACAGAAGTGTCCTGTGCCCCTATGGTGACATCTTATCAAAGACAGTTAAAGCATTCTTTTATTCACACAAACTAAAAACTATGGTATAGTGGAGTGGAATGAACTTTGGACTAGATATCTGGTTCTGGCTTGCTTAATTTTGGAATAACCGCAAAACATCTATGTTTAGAGGTTTTGATAAACTCAAACAGGGATAATTCTGTTCCCAGAGGCAATTTTTTTTTTTTTTTTTTTTTTTGGTCAAGGTACAGTTTCACTGTGTAGATCCGGCTAACCTTGAACTCATGGAAAATATCCTGCCTCAACCTTCCAAGTGCTGGGAGTATAAGCAGCTCCCCTGTCCCTGGTTCCTGGAGATTTTTGATTGTCATGACTTAGGAGATGCATTTGGCATCTAGTAGATAGCAATGAGGATGCTGCTAGACAATGTACAGAACAATTTAACAACGAAAAATTATTTGATCCCAAATGTCAATAGTGTTGAGTCTGCGAAATCTTTTTGAAGTCAGTAATTTCTCAAAGTGTGGTCTTCTAGTGATTATTTTGCACTCTAATTACACATCTGAGTCTTTTCTTATCTAACATCTCCTCCACATCATAATCCTGGGAAGCCAGGATGATGCAGAAATAACTATTACATATACAGCTGTGAACAAGCATTTTATTCCCAGTGTCGATGAGAGATCTTTGGCCACAGAGACCCATAGCCTTCAGTTCCGGCATGCCTTCACTGCAGTTCTTTCCAAGTAAGTACTCCCAAGCCTGCACCTGTGTGATGCCCACATACAGAGGACCACTTCAGGGAGCCCCTCTTGTAGGTGGAAGTGCTAGTCAGAGTAGCAATATCTTTCTCTGAGAGGAGGCTGCTTACAACCCAGGCTGATCACTATGGCACAAGAGTTGGGTTCTAGAAACCCCATGATGGTTATAAGAGAAGTAGTGCCAACTAGTCTTGTTATAAAAGGGAACTGACATGATGCCATAGAGGTAGAGAAGGGCTGTGGGGCTGGGAAGAAAGGACAGAAGTGATGTTGCTATGAGGAGTGCTAATTAGAAAACGAACCAGCCCAACAACATGCAATGTAAATACTCCACTTTATCCTAACTGTCCTGTAACCACTCTCCATTTAGACATTCAGCTTTGATTCCTATTAAGGATCTTGTCCCAATATATCCCTTGTCCCAATATATCCAGCTGAAATATTCAAGTTTATCCAAAACATGAAGAGGACCTTGAAGCTAACACATGTCTTCTCAATTGCAGACCAGCAGTGATGTACATGAACACAAGCCAGCGGCTTTCTGACCATAAAGAATTCCTCTTCAGTGTAAGTGCTTAGTCTATGCAAAACTACATCTGGCAAAGAAACATGAGCTTTGACTTACTGCTCTGGTTTTTATTTGGCAGATACATGGAGAAAATCACTTTGAAGCCCAATTCCAGTTGCAAATTTGTGTACCAATCAAATTACAAGGTCTCCAGGTTGTAACAGTGAAGAATGTGACAAAGATTCAGGTACTTAAAAGACAATTCTTTATCATGATCATATCTCAATTTTTTTTTTTTTAGTACCGGGGATTGAACTCAAGACCTTGCACTTACCAGTCAGGCACTTATGCCACTGAGCTAAATCCCCGGCCTCTCTATCTCTTTTCATATTGACTGTGGATTCTTCTTTCTTTATTTTTGGTACCGGGGATTGAATTCACGACCTTGTGCTTGCTAGGCAGGTGCTTATGCCACTGAGCTAAATCCCTGGCCCTATGGATTCTTGAAGGTATAAAAACCACATCTTTAGGGGCACATGTGGTACATGCCTGTAATCACAGCATTCTGGAAAGCTGAGGCAAAAATGACAGATCAAGCCCAGCCTGGGAAATTTAGCGAAATCTTGTCTCAAAACAAAAATTAAAAAGGGGCTCTGGGTTTGATCCCCAGTACTGCAAAAACAAAAACTGGTGATATAAAGTAACAAGGTTAACTATGAGAAAATATTAGACATTACCATTCATGTCTAGGAGTATCAACCAGTTTTTTTTTTTTTTTTTTTTTGTCTTTTTGAGACAGGGTCTCACTGTGAAGTTCAGGCTGGCCTTGAGCTCACTTTGTAGCCCAGGCTGGTCTTAAACTTGCAACAATCCTCCTGCCTCCCGAGTGCTGGGATTACAGGCGTGAGCCACCATGTTCGGCTCTCGGATCCCTTTTTTTTTTTTGGATGAAAAATAAGCAAAAAATTCAAATGTTATTAGCAACCATGGAGTCATTTATTTCCCCTTTGAGAAATGCTCTGTTTCTATGTGCCTGGTGAGTGAGCCTGATAAACATGACATTTCTCATACCCTTATAGTCTACTTTTGCTTTTTTTCCCACTCTAGTTTCTTTCTTGGTGTCTGCTTTGCTATAACCTCCCTGTTTTCAGTTGATTCTTCATTCTCTTCCTCGTTTCTAAAGCCAGCCTTGATACCCAAAGCAACAGGATCAGTATAACAACTAATGCCAGGGCTAGACTCTGCTGACAACTAGAAGATTTACAAGTTGTAAGCACTTGCTTTCATATGTAATTTATTCACTTATTTCTTCTTAAAGCCTAAACTCCCTTTAATAGCTAAACGGGGGGTAAAAGAGAGAAGTAGACAAGTAATTGACATAATGCACATAACAACTGGGTGCTGTGCATGGCATATCAGTGAAGGAGCTGATAAGGCAAAACCTGAATGCAGAGCAATTTAGAGAAGTCCTCCATAGATGTAATTTATTTTTAAGAGCATTTGTTAATAGCACATTTAATCATTTCAACAAATACTTTTTTCCATTTGAAAACAGAATTGTTTGAAAAGCTGGTTGGAACCGTAAGAATGGAAATTCTACTTCCATCCTGGTCTAGGGATGGAGACTAAAAACAATACTGGAGGCTTCAAGATCAGTGCCCTCTGACTTTGGGGCAGTAAGACGTATTTTTGCTTACTGAAATAGACTGTGTTGGCAGAGCAGGTCAGTGGCGGAACTGAAGTTAAGCACTGTTTTATAGAAATACTGGATCTTTCTCTTCATTTGCCTTAAGGCAGGGGTGTTACATTTTTTCTTAAAGGTCATGGCATTCAGGATCTTGTCTGTGAGGTAATGTAGCCAGAGCACATTATTATAAGGGTGATATTCACACCAGAGGTTGTTGTTCTCTTTCCTCATAAGCCTGTAGATCTCAAACTGGTAGTCACCTTTACCTGTAAATAGGCCCTCATCCATAGAAATGTCACAGAAAACCACAATCCCATCCAGCTCCAACCGTGACAGGGTGTAGTCAATGATGTTGACTTGCAGCCCACAGGTAGGGATTGTGTTTGTCTTCCCATTGAGGGTGTAGTGGAGCTCTTTCCGGTTGGTTTTCTTTAGGAGCACGTTCCCCCAGTGTAAGTCTCGGTGCTCAAAGCACAGTGATGACTCTGCCACTGCAAGCGATGCTGTGATCTGGTGTAGAATGCTCTTTGCAGTAACTATGGAGGGCAACTTGCCTTGCATTTGCTCTAAGTCAATCCCACCAAACTCAAATTCCAGTATAATAAAGAGTTGGTCTTCCTCAAAAAAGTCAGGTCGGTCATTTGAAGACCCTTTGGTTGAGTTATAGTGATCCCAAGCTTTAAGCAGCAAGGGAGGGTAAGAACCTTGAACACAATGTACTGAGTTCAGCCCAATAAAGCCTTCTGTACGGTTGGACACCCCATTAGATAAAAGGCTCAACTCTTTGGAGATGATAATCTCTGGTAAGATTTCCTTGAAAGTTTTCTGATGGGATCCATTCACTAAACCTGCTCCTTCAATAGCAATGATTTTTAGAGCTACAGGTGTGTTATCAGTAACTGTTTGAAACACTTCACCAAAAACCCCTTCCCCAATCTTCTCACAACGTTCCAGTTTTTCCTTGCAAAGGCAAGAACTAAAGGGGACAGGACCTTCCTGATTGCATTGCCCATAGACCTTTTCAGCATCAGATGCCATTTTTTCTGCAACAAATAGATTCCTTAGGGGGCTTAGCAAATACATAGAAGAGGAGTGCCAAGGGTCCAGAGCACCATTTGTTCTATTCGTGGCAGAAGAGCTTAAATTTTCTGATATGAGGGACCCACAGAGAGAACTGGCAATGGTATAGCTGCTGCCCATCTCTGACATATCTGTCACAACTTTTTTCTTGTGAAAACTGAAGGAGGCCTTGGTTTTAACCCAAGAACAAGCTTTCTGAAGAGTCTGGTCCTGAGAGAGGAATAAATCCTTCCCAGTCTTCTGGCCCTTTTTAAACTGGTGGTAATGGAAGGGTGAGGTGTCCACTTCCTGATGTTTCCTCTTCTGGCTTAGCCCAGTTCTCTTAGGACTGCCGATTTTCCCAGGTACAACTAAGTCCCTGCAACCACTGGCCTCCTCGCAGTCTTTCCGGATGGCCCCCTGACACCCCAGCTTCTGAAAAGTGCCCTGGGCTCTGGTTCTCTTCTTACCTGTGCTTCTTAGGTCTAAGCTCTCCCGCCTATTTCTTGTCAGTTGTCTTTCACAACGGGAGTCCTTCATATTTCCGCCATCTGTCCCAAATTCAGAATCCTCAGAGTTTCCTGAGTTCATGAGGCTAAAGAGAGCTGACCTGAGGCTGGCATGGGCTCGGCGGATCATCCCGTTGAACCTGCCTCGCCTTGATGTTTCCTGGGAGTAGGGCAGCGATGCTTGGCCCTGTGAGGCTGCCGGGACAGGGGAACCGCTCGTGACAGTAGAGGCTGCATCCGGGTCGGCGAAGGAGCTGATGGAGATGATACTGTCTTCTGGCTCGGGCGGCAGGATGTCAGTCGAGGCCGAAGCGTTGAACAGGGAGGCACTGGTGCCCAGCTCGTCGCCGTCCCTGGGCTGGCTGCACATGCTAAGGTCCGGGCTGAGGTGGTCCAGGTGGTTGCTGGAGAAAGGCGGTGGTCGGAGTGGGTCGCAAGGGGTGCTGCACTTCCGTGGCGGCCGAGGTCGCAGCCTTAGGTGTCTCGGAGTCGTGGTCAGCGTTGGCCAGCCCTTGTAGTCTCTGACGCCAGGACGCCTCTGCCGTCGGCTGACAGGGCTGCCGGGGAAGTCAGGGTCTTCAGGATCGTCGGAAGCAACACACTGCGAGGAGCTGCTACTGCTGTCGTCGCTGCTGCTGAACAAATGCTTCTGGTCCTGTGGCTGGAACCACTGTGCGGCTGTCCGGCCCGACCGTCGCCGCCGCGGTCTCCCGCCGCCAGCAGCCCCATAAGTCCGGAACAGCCGACCCTCTGGTCGCCTGAATGACGCCGCCATTGTCTGGCGCACCCGCCGAGCAGTTCAAATTCAAACACCGCGAGACTTCCCCCTCCCACACACGCCCGCTTGCCCCCTGGGTCCTAGCGTCCGATTTTGTGCATGCGCAACACGCTGGTTCCTACGGAAGCCGACTAGGGCGATTTTGTTTTCTCAGTGGATTGTGAGAATGGCTCTCATTTCAGGTCTCCACCGAGTGCAACCAGAGTCAGGAGCGTGCATGTGGGAGCGATCTGGTTCAGGTGAGCGTGGCTGCCGCGAGAGGCTGAGGAAGGGGTTGAGGATGGCCTTGAGCGGTAGCAGGAGAGATCAGGTGGCTGCTTTTCTGAGGTTCCTCTGAAGCCCTCAACGTCTTCCTCAGTGGGTCGCGTTTGCCAGTGAGGGCTTTCCTGGGGCCAGGGTGACTGCTCAAACTGCTCACACGCTCTACCCTGGGACCTTAAGGACTTTGTGTCCTAAACATTAAAAATGGCAGCCTTTCCTCACGGAAGGAGATTTAAGCTACTTACACGTTGATTTTCTAGCATGTGGAAGAGTGGCATTCAGTGAGCTGTGCCATCACTTCGGATAAAGAAAATGTCACCGTGACTGCAGAGATCTCCTTGAGTCACTCTAAACAGGTACTTGAGACTGAACTGCGCCCCCTACACAGGATAATAGCATCTAAAGTGGAACACATTCAAAATAGGTCTCTTCTACCTTTGGTCCTAGCCTGCGCCTTAGGCAGTTACTGGGGCTACCTTCAGTAGGTAATTTACTCCTATTGGGTACTTGGAACTCAGAATTACCAATGAGTCCCCCGTTTTGTACATCCCATATTTATTCCAGCGTCAAATCCTAAATCGTTCACTTCTCTCCATCTCTACTACTACCATTGTAATTAGGCTATACTCTCCTGCTTGGGGTATGCCCCTTCCACCCTTGGACCTACTTTTCTTGCCTCTGCTTTTCTCATACCTTCTACAAATAATTCTTCACACAACAGTTATACATCTTCTAAAAGCAAACATTATGCTACTTCGATGCTAAAAGAAGTAATAATAAGATAAAGAAAAAAGTGAGTTTGAATGTACTTAGAGTAAACTCCATACATTTTTTCCCCATAGACTGCAGAGCTCTACATGATCTGGTCTCTGCTTGATTCTTTAAATTTGTCTCTTCGTACTCTTCTTTCTCTCCTCCTGTTCATTTCTTATAGCCCAGCTTTCTGTTTCTGGACATAGGACCGTTGTAATTGCTATTTCTTTGTATAACATTGACCTCCTAAATCTCGATATGGATAGCTTCTTATATTTCGCTCAAATGCTATTTTCTTAGCTGATCACTTATTATAAAGTGGGAACTAGTGATCAAGTTTCACATCTTGCCGTCATTTGGAGAGTGCAGTGAGGTTTGAGGAAATAGCAATTGGGTAGAGAAAAAAGGCGCATGGGCAAAGGGAATTTTTTTAAAGCATTGTCAACAATTGACTTTGGGTTGAGTTTGTGGCATGAGATAGAGGGTAAGGGGAACACTGAGGAATAATAGCACGTTTCTTTCTTGGGGTAACTGTGTGAATGCTGGCAAGGAAACTGAGAGAAGGAACATGTTTAAAGGGACAGATGGCAAAGGCTGTTCAGAAGCAGTGAGTCCATGTCTAAAATGTCTAAAATGTGTTTTGTTTTCCTTCCTCCTTCCCCCCATCTTATAGTTACTAAGAGATATAACCGACCTATCGGTCCTTGGTGAAATATCTTTCAACAAAGCTCTGTATGAGGGACTGAAAGCAGAGAACCACAGAACTAAGGTAACCACTGGCTGTTTTCTGGTTTTTGTCTAGCCTTTGAGACCCTGCACAGACACCCGCCCTCCTCATTTCGACCTTGGCTCTGCTACCAAATGCCTTTGCAACTTGGAGTATGTCAGCTTGTGCCTCAATTTTTCACCTGTGAAATAAGGCAACTGAATAAAAAGACTGAGCTGAGGAGGTCTAAACTGAAATAACTAGGCTGGAGTCAAAAGCACTGTACACTGAAAATTTATTGATTTTGAAAAATATGTAGGCAGTAATACTGGAGATATTTGCTAAGTGAGAAATTTTTTTACCCATTAAATATCTTCCTAATATGTAACATCATTGTTTTGTTGCAGTATTGAATAATTTTAATACTCAGGAATGTGTAATTCTTTTGTGAGACTCCAAGTTGTAGAACTCTTGAAGTCTATTTTGCAGAAGTCTGACTGATATCTTTGGTCTGTGGGCTAACTGCTCCTGAATGCATTACCCTGAATTTCCATTCCTGCTGACACTTGCCTGTTCATGCTGCTCATTTCAGAGGTGATCTGTGAGCTCCTGAGTTAGGCATCTTTCTTCACTAGAGAAAATGTCAGAGGAGTGTGCCTGGATTGATAAATGTTAAATCCCCAGTTTTTCTTCCTGGAGGAAGTTGAGAAAGAAACAATTCTCTAGACATATCAAAATAACATTTTCTTTTATTTTGAAATATTTCTAGTACCGAAAGTGATATGGAAGAAATAGAAGTACCTTATTATTGAACTGCTTAGATTGCTTTAAAAATAAAAGCTATTTTTATATTTCTCATTTTACTGATACTTTCATTTCTGTAGCATAATGCCTCAAAATTCCTTTTGCCTGGGATTTAGCTCAGCAGCATAAGCATCTGCCTGGCAAGTGTGAGGTTGTGAGTTCAATCCCTGGTACCAAAAAAAAATTGCTTTGAATTTAATATCCTAGCAAAATATTCAATAGTTCCTGCCAATAAACATGTGCCTTGAAACTATTCTATGAGCCAGAGTGCAGTGGTGCATACGTGTAATCCCAGCACTGGGAAGACTGAGGCAGGAGGATCCTGGACAGCATAGTGAATTCAAGACCAGCCTGGAATACATATCAAGACCTTGTCTGAAAAAACAAAACAAAACAATACCCAAAAACAAACAGCAACAAAATCAAAACCTAATCAATGAGTGTAATCTGTGTATCCAAATCTGTGTCAACTGCAAATAAAGGCAATGTCCATCTAAGGTACCATGAGGACATGTGATGTTTAGGGAAGGAAGCTGCCTCTTAATCTCTTTTCTTTTTCTTCTGGGATTGAACTCACGACCTTGTGCTTGCCAGACAGGTGCTTATACCACTGAGCTAAATTCCCAGCCTCCTCTTTTCTGTTTCTGAGACAAGGTCTCTTTATGTAGTTCAGACTGGCCTGGAACTCACTGTGTAGCCCAGGCGGGTGTCGAACTCATGGCATTCCTCCTGCCTCCGCCCCCTAAGAGTGCTGGGATTACGGACATATGCTACCATGTTTTGTTGTTTTTTAAATTTTTTAAAATATTTATTTATTATTTTATTTTGTCTTGTTTTATTTTGCTGTTGTCTGCCTCCTTTGATCCTTATGTTTTGGGTGATGGCTTCCCTCATGGTCAGCTCAGAGTTACCACATATCAAGTGCTATACAGGTTGAGTTACCCTTATCCAAAATGCTTGAGACCAGATCTGTTTTAGATTTCAGGGCTGGGGATATAGCTCAGTGGCACAAGTGCCTGTCTGGAAAGCTCAAGGTCTTGAGTTTGATTAGGGTACCAAAAAAAAAAAAAAAAAGATTTCAGAGGTTTGGATTTTGGAATGTTTGTAGACTTTTCCAACTGAACCTCCCTAATCTGAAAATCTGGAGTCAGGCTTGGTGGTGCACTCCTTTAATCCCAGCACTTGGGGGCTGAGGGAGGAGGATCCTTGCAAGTTCGAGACCAGCCTGGGCTACAAAGTGAGCCCAAGGCCAGCCTGAACTGCATAGTGAGACCCTGTCTCAAAAAGACAAAATAAATAAATAAATAAATAAACAAACAAACAAACAAACAAACAGAAATCTAATTTGAATTGTTGGATTTGGATTTCTGGAGTAGGGATGATCAACTTGTATTTTCACATGAAAAGAGACAACAGAAAACAAGAGGTCAGCAGAAGGGTTATTCCTCATGTGCCTTCGATTTTCGCTGTTCCTGAAAGCTCCCAGGAGCGGTCCCTTATATCTTATTAGTAAGAGCTGGGTCTTGTTTCAATCACTAGCAAGGGAGAACAGTTGTGTCATGATTATCTTAGACCAGAGAGAATGAGCTTAGACCAAAAGAGGAAGTGGCTGGTGGGGGGAGGTCCCCTTTAGTGTGTGCCAGGAGCAGTATAACCCTCTGTTCTCCTGAGTATAACCCTCTGTTTCTCTCCTAAGTTCTACCAGGGAAGCTTTTGCTCACTTTTGGGAACCTGTGCGTTTTGAAGAGGAAAAAGGGGGAAGGCACTGAAGCAAAGATTCATTGCCTCCACTCAAATGTGGCCTGTTATTTCGCTGCCACCTTGGGACTTCCTTTCATCAGTCTTGTCCCCCTCCCCCAACTTGTCACTTTTCTGCAGAAGTGGAAACTGGTTCTCTCTATTCTTCTTTCCGTTCTAATGCTTTGATGCCTACCCATTCTGAAGGCCCACTCCCCATTCTCCAGAATTCACTCTTGAGATCAGTTACCTTTGAGTTAGATAGGCTCTGGAGGATCAACCAGTGTTTATAACATAATTAAAAGAGGCCTTGGGTCAGGGATATAGCTCAGTGGCACAGTGCCTACCTGGCAATTGTGAGGTCCTGAGTTCTTTCCTGGTACCAAAAAAAAAAAAAAAAAAAGCCTCATGGGTAAATTGTGTAGCTCCGTATCCTATGGAGAAATTTTTCCAAAGCATCTTAATCTTGGTGCTTAAACATATGCATAAAAAGGACTCAATGCCTTTGGGCAGCAGAGCAGAGCAGGTTTTTTTTTTTGTATATTCTGGAAATAATGTCATGTTAGCCTTCTAACATTTTTCTTCCTTTTCAAAATTGTTTTAATGATTTCAAGTCTTAGATTTTCATGTCAATTTTAGAAAAACTTGCCAATTAAAAAATTAATTTTCATTAGAATTAGATTATTAGATCAGTTTTTGGAAAATTGTTATTTTCAAGTGTTTCACCTTAAAATGTTTCTTGGAATCTTTAATTTTCTCTGTAATGTTGTGTAGTTTTCTGTATACAGGTCTTGTAAATTTTGGGGTGAGATTTATCTCTTTCATATTTTAATACTCTTGTAAATGATGTGTTTTGTTTTTGTTTATCACTGTAAAGTGGAAGTACAACTGCTTTTCAATAAACTTTAATTAAAAAAAAAAAAAGGAAAGAAAGAAACAGGGTCCAGGCTGGGCTAGAACTCACCCAGTAGCCCAGGCTGACTTCGGACTCATGGTGACCCTGCAGGCAAGCGGTTGTCGAGAGGGCCCTCTGACCCTGCCTAAGTTCTGACAGTGTGCTCTGGCTACTGGGAGAGCCAAGTCTCAGGGGAAGCCACCTCCCCTGAATTTTCCAGCTGAGCCCAGGGATTGAGAGGAGATTTGTGTCCTGAAATAGAGAAAATCTTTGGAAAACAGAACTCGAGGATGACTTTTAATAAAACTCCACAAGTACTACACATGGATATAAATTTTTACTTAATTATTGTGTTTCAGTACCTTTATTATATATTTCTTGGGAATATATATTAATTTCAGGGGAAAGTACATTGCCAAAGACTCTAGGGTTTTGTGCAGAAAAAAAAAAAGCTGTCAGAACAGAGTTAGAAAAGACTGGTATTATTTAAAATAACTCATCAGTTTAAGATAAATGAGTGTAAGGCTCAGGGGTATGCAGGTGCATAGCTGGCTATAGAATCATGATTTTCTGTCTCTGGTGCCATGGGTTCCTCTTTCAGACTGTGAGAGCATCTTTAATACAAGGTCACACTTCTTGACAGACCTAGCTTTTCTAGAGAAGAGACCAGAATGGTTTCTTATAAAAGATTTTGGTCACCAAATGATTTTAGATTCTCTAAAATGCTGCATCAGAGGATGTTTAGCTTTTAGCTTTACTATCATTGGTCTTGATCAATACATAGGTTGTTGCCAAGTCTTCCAGTTTTGCTGGGTTTTTTTTTTTTTTTTTTGGTACTGGAGATTGAACTCACAGCCTTACGCTTGCCAGGCAGGCGCTTACGCCACTGAGCTAAATCCCTGACCCCTGTATTTTGCTCTTTAAAGTAACTTGGAAATTTTTCTTCCTTTGCTGTGTGTGATTGATTGGATGATCTTTTCGTCTTGTCTAGATCACAATCATCTTCCTGAAAGACGAAGTATACCATTCTTTGCCTGTCATCATTGGAAGCAGTGTTGGCGGCCTTCTGGTTTTGATCGTGATTATAATCATCCTGTTCAAGGTCAGTTCGACTCATTGTGTTTGTAAGGGCAGGAGAGGGTCAGGCTCTGGATTTGGGAACAGTAGGCCGTAGAACAGCCAATCTCCAACTTAGAGCATTTGCCCTGGTCTGGTCGCCTCTTTTCCCTCTTGCTTAAACTATGCAGCCTGCTTAGACAATGGAGTAACTTAGTTTTCTGTCTGAAAAGAGAAAAATCCAACTGAAGTGTGTTAGTCCTCAAATAGATCTTCCTAAAATAGATCTATAGTGTTTCCCTTTTTACATTTTTTTTCTTGTCTTCCCATGTCTCAAAAGATGCTCTACTCTCTCTTCTCTACCCTGCTCCTCTCCATCCTTGAGTTTTACTCTTTCCTCCAGACAAGTGAAATAGTTCTCTAAATAGATTCAGCCCTTCTGCGTGTGTGCAGGCTACTCTCCATTGCCAGGAGCGCCCCCTCCACGTTTTCATCTCAATGTGGAGCCTCCTGGATCCTCTGGGTTGGGTTATGCGCTTGTCCTGTGAGTTCCTTTCTGGAAACCTTTCCAGGTGGCACTGGCTGTATTGTAATCACTCCTCGTCCCACTAGATTCTGAGCTTCTTGCTGTAGGAGACTGTACTTTCTTTCTATGCTCAGCATGGTAGGTAGTACTGAGTATTCCTACATAAATAAGACTATATCCACTATAGCCAGAACTATACTATTTTGCAGAATTAGTTAGGTTAAAAAGGCTCACATCCTTTGGGAGTTCAGAGAAAGCTGGGAAGTTAATTCTGATGAGGAATAAGCACCTGGAAAGACAACGAAGAGGGATCTGGAAGGACTGACTTTCAGAGAAAGACTCAGAAGAGGGGAGGGAAAGGGAGGAGAAATACGAGGAAGAAAGGAGTCCACATGCTGTTTAGGTAACTATCAGAATGATGGTTTTCTAAAGCAAATGGTTCTTCTAAGCTATAATTGGGCTTCCCCTCCCTTTGTTTCAGTGTGGCTTTTTTAAAAGAAAATATCAACAGCTGAATTTGGAGAGCACGAGGAGAGCCCAGCTGAAAGCAGAAGGAATCTGTGATCTGCTTACAGAAGGAAATTAGGGTCTGCAGCTTCATCCTTTGGGATCCTTGGCCTTCTAGAAGCTTGGTGTTGTCCTGGTTACTTTTTTGTTAGGATTACCGAGAGCTGCACTGAATAAATTATAGAATATTATTTTTTAATCATACATTGTCCTAGAAGTATCTGTGCATTGTCAAAAAAAGGAAACTTGGGAAACATTTGATAATAAAGTAAATGTTTTCTTTAAAATTGTGCCTTAAATATGCAAATATTCTTTATGATTTGCAGCAAATCCTGATGTCTGATAGGCCAAGTTTTCATTCTTATATTTTTTTTATTATTATTCTAGGCATTTATTTTCCTACATTGCAAGCTTCAGAGTATTACAAAGCATCATTCTCCATCTCAGATGGGGTTTACAGGTCCACCTTTTTTGTTGCTACAGAATTCCATGGCTTACATGTAATTATTGGGTCCACATTTTTAGCTGTATGCCTCTTTCATCAATTACTATCACTTTACATCAGAACACCATTTTGGCTTTGAAGCAGCTGCTTGATATTGACACTTCATAGATGTAGTATGATTATTCCTCTATGTTTCCATTACTGATGAGGCTCATGTTTCCTTAGTGTAATCCAGTATTGCTGACTTCCAATCAGTAGGTCTCATAACATACCTCTGTCCAGTGATCTTGGTGGAAGACCTCCAAATGATATAGGGGAATGAAACTCCCGACCTACTATGTCCGTGAGCTCATGTTCTCTAAAACCGAAGAATGTGAATTTTAGGAAAAACGGAGGTGAAGAGAGGAATATATTTATTGAGAAAAAGAAAGCTTCTGTCTGAAGAGAGACAGAAGGGGACCCGAGCGGGTTGCCCTGCATTCTTTCAGATATATTTTAGTGTTAGTTTTCTAGATTTCCACAAGAAACCATTTGGGGTTTAAGTGTACAGGTTAAATTGGGAAAAATTGGTTATCTTTACAATATTGTCTTACTCAGAAATACAATATTTCTCTATTTGATGAAGTTAAAAAAAAGATACTCTGCTACAAGATTTATTGTGTTCTTCAGAGAGGCCTTAATTCATGAAGACCTTTATTTTCACAAGTCTTAACTTATGACCTTTATTTTTCTCTGTCTATAATTAAGACCTCTGGAGAACATGATAAAACCTTGCAGCAGATTGTTTTTATTATTATTGTTATTATTTATTTATTTATTTATTTGGTACTGGGGATTGAACTCATGACCTAGTGCTTACCAGGTAGGTGCTTATGCCACTAAATTCTCCGCAGACACCAGATTGTTTTTTTTATATATATTCTTGAACCCAAGCCTAGGCTGCACCTCTAGCCCTATTTGCTTCTTTATTAATGGAAGTCTGATAACTACCCTACTTTGAAAATAGTATGAGTTAAAATGTATTTAGTGATACTTGCAATAGCTGTAATATGATGGGAAAATTTATTTCTATTCATATCCAGATTATAGGTGCAAAGGTTGTTGCTTACATTTGTGATTGCATAAGATACTAAATTTTAATCAAAGTATAGTTGTCTTACTCTTCTTATTTCCAAGACAAAATGCCCAATACCAACAAGTTAAAAGACTAAAAACAAGTCTTTGGCTTACAGTTTGTGGAGGTTTTGGTACATGTCAGTGAGCTGGCTCCAAGAGAGGCTGGCATGGCAGAGGGGGATTGCAGAAGAGAAATAGTTCATGGCCAAGCAGGCAGGAGGTCGCAAAGCAACAAGCTTCCCTTTCCCTTTCGTGCAGTCCAGGCTACAAGCCTTTGCGTAGAGCCACCCACACCCAGGGTGGGATTCAATTATCCACACCCAGAACTATGCTAAAGCAATCAGTGGGCTAATTTAGTACCACACACCCTTAATTCCATTATCACATACCCTAAAAGGAGCCAGCTCCAAAAAGCCCAGCCGTGAGCTCACCAGGCTTTGAGAGGATATCTAGATACAAGCATAACAATAGTAAAAGGAAATGTGTGAATTTCCCTCATCTCATCTTATAGATCACCTGTTCAGTATGCTCTGATGCCTTTTAAGAAAGCATGTCTTAGATGGGCTTTGTACCTTTGCTGTCACTCCAGGTGATGATGGTGTTTTATGGCAGAAGGAACAGTTTGCCCTAGGCCACAAGGCAGAGCCATTGTTCCTATAAAAGTTTTTTGGATCCCAAGTCTAATGCCTTTTACACAAAAGTTTTTTTACAGTCTGGGCAAGACCTGGATGGCAGCTCCTGAGAGCAGTGATGATTTAGGTTGGGTGGGCAGAAGAATGGCTC
>PVJX010014440.1:0-44881 GCA_004027295.1 Dolichotis patagonum | reverse complement strand
TAAGCATTCACACAAGAGAAACAAAAGCCTATGTCTACACAAAGAACTCTGTGCACGGATTTTCAAAGCAGTCTTCTGAAATAACTTTAAGATGGAATCAAATGTTAAGAGCTAACAATATAAAGTGTAGTCAAAACAAAAAGACACTAAGTTCATTTATATAAATACTAGAAAATGCAAATTATAATGTCAGGAACAGATAATGTTATTGCTTGAGGGAGGAAAAAGGCAGAGATATGAAGTAAAGAACAAGTAAGGGATTAAACTTTGAGGAATGATAGATACATTCATTATCCGATGGTGTGATGGTTTCAAAACATATATATATGCCAAAACTGATCAAACTACACACCATAAACATGCAGTTTTTTAAGATCAAATAAACCAAATAAAGATTAAAAAAAAAACCCTATAATAGAAGGTTTGAAAATGCTGGCTTTTATAATGGCTCTGATGTTAATCGAACAGAATGACTGCATTTTGATGTAGGGTAGAGTTTGTTTTAAACACATTATGATTATTAATATTTTATAAACTGCATCAGAAGAAAAATCTTTGGATAAGAACTTTTGATAATGTTCAGATAGCACTTAAAAATTATTAACCCAAAGAAAATTGTTAACTAATTAAAAATTTGAATATTCAAACTCCCAAAAATCATCAGAACATTTTAAAGTATGAGCCACACATACAGTTATCTTGCCAAATTTTTCATTATTATATATATGTGACATCAAACCAGTCTGCTTTATTAATAACACAGAATTATTTTCTCTGTTTTACCAGAAGATTCCACTTTGAAAGAATAAGAGGTAGGATTGGTAAATTGAAAAAACCACCTTTTGAGAAAATGTCTCCCTAAAATAAATTACTATTCTGATGGTATTAAAATTACTGAATTCTATAAAACATGAAGTATGAATTATATCAACCAATGAAGTCATATTTGAATATATGATCACAAAACATCTAGCAGTTAGTGAATGACCGCACAAATTGTCAAATTTGTACTTTGGTTCTCAAGTATAAGTCTTGGGGTACATGCTATTCCTATAGTAAAATGAACGCCATAGCATTTAATAGTATTTGCTTTATTTTTTTAGGGATTAAAATCATAGAGAAATTTTAACTTAAAAATGATACTTGCAGAAATGGAACAATGTACTGTACTTCTACAACTGCTACTATAATTATATTTATTAAGAACTTTTTACCCACAAAAATCTGTGGCCAAAGCTGGATACATTCAACTCCCTTTAAAACTGCATTCTCTTAGTTATAAAAAAGATATGATTTTTGTGTTTGCAGTATTTAAAATAAAGGATAACTTGAGAGAATAATATTCTTATTCCACTGAAAACAAAGCCTGGTCAAAATCAGAATAAAAAGATTTTCTTCTCTTGATTAAGAATGCAATTTCTCATTTCAGTTGAATGATGTTTTGTACCTTATTGATGTTTGGCTCCTCCACCATAGAATTTTTGATGGCTTCACGGTTGTCCCCTAATGACTTCATTAAGAAAGAATAATCACATGACAGAGTAAAGATGAGATGTAACATGAAAAATACTGGGGAATATTTTTAAAAATTGTATTTTAACTAAATTGACTAGAAAAGATTATAAAGTGGAATATTATTCATATACCTTAAAAGTAGTATTATGAAAGTGCATAGCTAGGGTGCAGGACAACTCAACAGCTCAAAATACATTAACCACTACTATAAATTTTATTCTACCACATACGAATCTTACTTAATTTGAAATGTTGACATTAAAGCAAGATTGTGTCTAAAGTACTTTATATTTAAAAACAGCCATTAGTGGCAGAGTACTATCAATGAAAGATAAAACTGTTTTCTTCTACACTACTGTGCCATATTTCCATGATATAACACTTCAGAAAAACCTGCCTGAGAAATTTCTGTTTCACCTTTTTAAATTCTCCCATACTGATTTAGCCAAAAACAGTCAATAACTTGACTGAAGGCAAACATATCCTTCTTAAAAGGAGGATAAAGGAAAAGTTGATTCAAAACTTTTAATTCTCAGAAAATGAAATAAAACAGAAAATGGAACTGATGACAAAGATCACAGCTGCCAAGCTCCATTTTTTTTTTTTTTGATAGGATGGCCCAGGCAGCCCATCTACAGGCATAAGTAACTACTTAATTTTCAAATAAGCACAAGTAAGGAAGACATTCTACTTTAAAAATGTACGCACCAGTAAACTATGCTAGACAGGAAAAGAAGAGATGTAAAAATATACTAGGACTTTAAGGTCAGATAAAGAAACAGTTCAGAAATAGTAAAGTTTAGTTTTCACACACAGAAAGGAACAAAGGAGCAGTCCGAAATTTCACATCATCTCCCACTCACCTATCTCCTACAAGCTGAAAAATCATGACGACTTAAATATAACCATCATTTTATACAAATAAGCAGAAAGTAATTTTGTGAGTAGTCAAGTTTCCAGGAAAGATTATTTCATACCAACTCAATGAAGTTAAGATTCTATTTAACTCCAAGCTATATTTGTTATATAAAATTTTCTTTTATATCCCCTATCAAAAAGGTTAAGAGTACCATGAGGAAGAATAGAACAGCAAAATAGTAAAAAATGTCTCATAACTTCAAAGTGAACAGAAGAGCAAGTAAGTCTACTGATCAAAAATTGCAAAGCAATTATGCAGACAAAAAATAAAATTTAGAGAAAATCTTAAGCTTATTGATTACAAAGTTGTTAGTTCCCCACTTATGTTCATGCTTTCAATTAAACCAATTGCAATAAAAGTAGCAAAGAAATGTAAAATTTGCAGATGTTATTAATTATCTACTATTTTTATGCATTCTGCCTTGGTTGTCCTACCATAGTCCCTAACCTTAATCTTCACCCAAACCCTAACTCTATTTTGTGAATCAATAAGACAATCAAAATTTGGGTATTCATATTAAAAGGTACACTAGAGAAAATAAAGTAACAAGCCAAGTAAATATATGCTTTTTATATAAAACAATGCAGCAATGCTTTATATACTACATCAGAATGCTGTCAACTCTTGACAAATTAGTTTAGGCAAAGATATATTTAACATCACCTTCCCATACATATATTCTAATCAGTCATAGTCTTCTTTAGCACATTTATTCCTAATTCTGGCTATCCAAAAGTTTTCCAGAAATGTTCTCATAGTAACTCACATACTAAACAAAATATACTTTACATAAGGTTAACAAATGAAACATTCATACTTGCTATGATTTCAGTGTAATACCAAGGTACTCATGTCAAAAAATTTTCAAGTCTACAATAACATTACATATTGTTTCCTAGTGTGGTTAATTTAAATATATTTATAAAATCAAGGAAATGATAAACAACAGACACACTGTTGTTTCTATTTCTCCAAATAAAGTCCCTTTCCCCCCTCCCACTTTGTTTTATTTATTCTTTATTATGTGTTTGTAACACATAATGATCACATTCATAGTGGGGAGTAGGTACACATACGTAACACATCTTAATTCTTTTTTCATTCTAGTACCCTTCTTTCAGACTAGTTTAGTGCTACTCAATATGTGGTCCATAGATCAGCTTGAAGTTTTGAACTCCTTGTTACTGGTTCAGGGGAGATAAAAAAAAATTAACTACATAACTACACCACTGCTTATTCATGTAGTATTTTTTAGTAGCAAAATTTTCTTAATGAAGGAACCAAAATACTCATTTACATTCAGATGTAAGTTTTTCCATACTAACAAACTTGTACTTTGTCAGTGGCACTGAATTAAATAACAACAACAACAACAACAAAAAAACCCAACCAAAAAACACTCCCCAAAGAAACAAACCATTTTGGTGATAACATCAAAGCATAAATAATTAATAAGAAATTATAAATTAATTTAAGTTTGTAAAATGTAACTATGAATAACCTGTAGAATAAGAAAACACATTTACAATGTTTTCAGTATTCAAACCCAGTTTCAGACAGACTTAACACATGAAAATCACACAAAATTTCTACTGTGTCTTTAAACAAATCCAAACACAGAAAGCAAGATACAGAATTTTAAACAGTATTTGAGAAAAGTCACAATTACCTCTAAATTAATCACTTTAAATTGTTTTGTGAAAAACTTGTTACTCTTTTGAATCACTTGTTCCGGCATTAACTGCATATGTTTATGATATAAAAATGAATTTAAAAAAATCTATAAAATGCATCTCAAATGGCTGCAAGACAAAAGCTTTGCAGTAGAATAGAGGTCTTAGTATATACAAACCTCATTTAGACATCTTTTCTTTGTGAATATATTTCTGATAAAGGTTTCCTGAATTTCTTCCTGTTTCACCAAATACTGCCAAAGCCTCTTCACTGACAGTGCCAGATGATGCCTGGATCTACAAAGACAATAAATTTAATTATGTACTTTGGATATGCTAAATTGACCACAACTCCTTGGTGCTATTATGAATGTTTATTAAAATAAATTAACCAGAATCACATCTAGTGACCTAGGAAAGCGGCCAGCAAGCATTTTCTCAAAGATCATATAGTAAACATTTTAGGCTCTGTGGAGCACATGGTTTGTATCACAAAGTTCAACTCAGCCAAAGTACCGGAAAGCAGTCACATGGCTAAGTTGAGCATCCCTAATTTGAATGGTCCCACAATCCAAAACATGTTCCTAAATATGAAAACTCTTAAGTGCTGATATGATGCTAAAAAATGTTTTGGATTTGGAATATATCGATTAGTACACGGAGAGTCAACCAGTAAAGTATGCAAATATCCTAAAATCAGTGAAATTCTGAAAACAGTCTGGTCCCCAGCAGTTCAGATGAAGCATAGTCATCCTGTAATATGCAAATGATGGATATGGCTGTGACCCAATAATTACATAATTATAAAAGCAGTAAGAGGGCTAGATTTGAACCCAGAGCTGGTTATCATAGTTGGCTGATTTCTAATCTAGGGACACAAGATCTAACAAAAATAGGTCTATTTTCTAGAAGACAACTAAAAGTAGAGCTACTCAGTGTTTTCTATTTTGCTATTGATAAGCAACACATCAAGAGCTTCTACAAGGTTATTCTAAAATAACCTTAATACTAAACCATTAAGCAAACCGTTTAGTTTGGTAAACATTTTTTTGTACAAGACTTTCTAGATGAAGCAAGCACAGTACTGATATACCCTTCAGTTCAAACTTTTTTCATGGGCAGTAAAATGGTAAAATATTGATGGCTACTTTGAACAACATTGCTCTAGAGCAGGTATACAGAGCATAGGCCAAATCTAGTCTGCCTCATATTTTAAAAGATAAAGCTTAATGGACCACAGCAAGCCTCTATGTTTACTTGTTGTCTCAATATCTATGGTTGCTTTCATTCTACAACGGTAGAGTTTAGTAGCTGTAAAAGGAACATCCCCAAAACCTTACAATATTTACTCTTTGGACCTCCGCAAAAAAAGTTTTGCTAACTTCTGTACTACCATAGTCATTACACAAAGATCCACATGTAATCCTGAAGCAGAAAATTAAATAGAAGTCTTAAATAATTTTCCTCTAAAGCTACCTGACAACATTATTATTTAGTACAATTTGTACTTAAGAACAGCATTCACAGGCAAACCTACCTGAAAGGAGTGTTTGTAGGCTCTAGTAAAGCTTTGTGGCGGAGAATTGCAGGACCTGCAGACAAACTCTTTTCAGAGGTATGACCAGAGATATAGTTTTCAGGTGGTCCACCATGGATTTCAAGTCGCCGAAGAAGAACTTGTTCCCAACACTGAAGAGTTTTTAGAACCGCGTGACAAAGAGGTGAACTAACTGGAAGCTCTGAAAGGGGAAAATATATTTGACCCCCATTTGTTTTCTGCAATGAAACACTACATTTAATTATAAGAAAGCCTGAGATAAGTTATTAACACATTTTAACAGAGGACACGTAGCATAGAAATTTAGCAGGCTGAAAAAAAGGTTGCTCTCCTCAAGTATCTAATAGAACTATAGGCACATTTTAAGATAGTTCTAGTTGACAGAAATCTATTACAATAGGAAGTCTTTAAGTTTTTCCTTAACTATTCAAAGAAATATACTGAATAAAAACCAAAGCAGTCATACTATTAGTTCATATTAAGATATTTATTACCTGTAAGATCGTGACCTGCGAAGGGATAGAAGATTTTCAGATTGTTGAGCACCAACTGTACCATTGCCAATCGCATCAATGACCAACTAAAAATAAAGCAAAAATGGGTCTATCAAAGATTTATACATGGATTTAAATGAGTGTATCACCTTTGACTCAACAATTCCACTATTAGGAATTTATTCTGAAGATAAACCTCTATACGAATAAAATATACACATACAGTCATCAAATCATTATCATTTACAATATCAAAGAGTAAAAATAACCAGACTATCAGGAAAGTATTGGGTAAATAGCTCCATTATGAAATATGGAATTTTACAGTAATCACAAAAATAATGAGTTAATATCTCTAAGTGTTAATATGGAGAAAATATCAGTATATATTAATAATCGAGAATTAAATTTTGAAACATTACATATGGGTGCTGTTCTCTGTGCAACAAAGCAAGGAAAATAAAATTATATAAATGTATTTGTTTATTTTTGCAAATAGTAGGACAAACAGCAATGCAAGTTGTTATCTATAGATGGTACACAGAGAAGGAACTGAATGTGGGAAACACTTCTCATTTCAAATTTTTAAACAGTTTGATTTTTAAAAAAGTTATTTCAGCTATTCTTTGATTTCAAGTAGAAAAGATTCCCTCTTACATCATTGGTTTTTAAAGTATTTTTTCATTATGGTAAAGTACACACAAAATTGACCACAGTAACCATTTGCACATGTGCCATTCAACAGCAGCAAGTGAAGTCACGCTGTTGTAAAACCACCATCAGCACCCTTTTTCTAGACTCTGCAAATCTGAAGCCCTACCCTCATCTAACAATAACCACCCATTCCTTGTTCACCTTTTGGCAACCACCAACTATAAGTCTCCTAATTACTTTCTTGTGGCAGGCTTATTTCACTTAGCATAATGTTCTCAAGGTTTATCCAGGCTCTTATGTGTGAGAATTTCCTTTCTTTTTAAGGAAGGATAATTTCCCACTGTATGTTCATGCCATATTTTGTGTATCAATTCATCTGTCAAGATCCTTGGATACTTCTATCTCTTGGTTACTGGGAATAATGCTACGAACATGCACGTACAAAGCTCTGTTTGAGCTCCCGCTTTTATTTTGGGAAGCAGTTCCCAGAAGTAGAACTGCTGGGTCATATGATAATTCTACTTTTAATGTTCTGATGAACCACTATAATGTTTTCCACAACAATGGTTTCCATTATCTTATATTCCCATCAGAAGAGCACAGAGGTTCTAATTTCTTCTCAACTCTGCCAGTGCTGTTTTTTTTCATTTGTTTTTTGTTTTGTAGTAGCCAATGCAATGAGTGCGATACTGCAGTACACTGCGGTTCTGATCTGCATTTCCCTAATGACTAAAGCATATTTCTCATATGCTTATTGGTTATTTGGCCATTTTCTTTGGAGAAATATCTATTTAAATACTTTGGTCATGTTTAAAAGGGATTTTTGTTGTTGTTGTTGAGTTACATGGTTTGAATTCTGAGTCATATAAATGTTTTATACAGTATTTTCAAGAAGTAAACCTCATTCAACTGGGAAAAAACACAATACACAAGTGAGTAAAATTCTTGTAATTTTTCAGTAAAGGATTATGTCACTGTTCTTAATATGCTTCTTTTTGAAAATTTATGTATTTCTAAATCGCACCGTTAACATAAGATGCCTTATTAAAATATATACATCTTTCAGATGTAAACAATCTATCAAGAGACAGAATAACTATCACTCATGAATGGAAGGCTAATGCACCACTGTAGGTGGGGGAGAGTATTTTATACATCTATGAGTTTTACAAGACACGAAAACCTTTTTAAAGATGGTACTTATTGATATTTTATACCTTTAGTGTTCTACTGAAAAGACATTATATTTTCTAGGTAAAACTATGGAACTTATCTTAGGGCCCAAAAGGCAAAGCACAGTCTGAGAATAAGACATGTGAGGAAATTACAAATCGTTCACTCATGAATAATCAAAAACTAACTGAGAAATTATTAAGGAGTTTAACAACTTCAACTAAAGAAATCTGACTTACAAATATGATTTCTGAAAAGAAGCTTAAAATAAAATATTCCACACCTGTAAGAGTTAGAATTAGAATGTTCTTGGAGATGGAAATCAGAAGCTGAGACGACATCATCACCATCATCATCATCATCATCACCACCGCTTTCCAGACTCTCCTCTGAGTCATATTCTGTTCTACTTTGGGAAGGGGGTAAAAAAGGCTTAAAAAAAAAAGTTACATAATTTATCATTAAAATATCTGATTTAATATATTCAAACACATAGTGTAATAGTAACAAGTCATCTCATTTGTAAATATTTCATAAGAAAATGAAGTAACTAGTACTTGCCATATTTGCCTTTGACATCACTTCCACCATTTCTTTATTTATCCATCCATTTAACAAAAAACCCTCAATTTTCTATTACTATTACTATTCTACTAAAAGTGTACCTGACATAAGAAACTTTAACATGGATACAGACATTGCCCTCAGAGTTTACCTTTTAGTGCTAAAGGTAGGCAAAAAGCAGAACACTAAAAAAATCACAAAAATATTTTGAGATAGAGAACAGTAATGACTGAGATAAGCTGATCACAGAATGTCTCTTTGCAAAGTTGTATTTGAGACCTAAAGGACAAAAAGGAACAGAAGATATAACAAGAGGGAAGAAACAAGCATTATAGGTAATGAAAATACCATGTAGAAAAATTCTAATTGAGAAAGAGTCTGGAATGAAAAAAAGCAATTTGACAAAAGTCTCCTAAACAAGAGAATCAGTGTTAAAAAAACAAAAGGCTACAAGAAAGTAACAAGTAACAGCTCAGGCAGAATCCTAGAGGCCAAAATAAGGCCCAGAATGCATTACCAATGATGACTTTTAAGCAGAGAATAAGTACTGAGATTTATAACTTCAGAATATTACTATGAACATTTTCTTATGAGAAAAAAAAAAAAGACAACTGCAGTAAAAATAGATACCAGAAACTAATGCCAGAATTAGCAGCATAGGTACAGGTGTACTGATGGAATTGGAGAGAAATATCAGATTTAAAGAACATTTTTAAACAGAACACTAATTTGCCAATAGACTGATAAAGCCAGACAAAGTACAGAAAAAAACAGTGATGCCTGAACTTCTGGCTTGAGCAACTGTAAGTATGACGGTATCATTTATGAAAATGGCAGGGCTTTAGACATGTTAAGGGACGTGCTCAGTAAAGTTAATACCAAAAGCCTAAATTTCGAAGATCAAGATTCAAGGGTCAACTAGAAGCACAAGGATGAGAAGAGTCTACAACAGAATGAACAATAAGTTTAGAGGAAAGCAGACAGAAGCAACTGGCATCAAGGGACTAGGAGACAAAAGAACTTCAAGGAGGGAGTGTAAGTATGTTAAACACTGCTAACAGGTCAGATAATACATGATATTACAAAATGACAACACAAAAAGGTTTCATTATATTTGATATGGATCTTAAGTGAATTTCTAAAGCAGCTTTTATGGAGTAACATAAATGAGTAAGTATACAATGGAAATACTGTAAAGCACTAGAAAGAAAATGTGTGAATAGTTTTGAAATTCTGAAATAAAACATGAACAAGCTGAGAAATGGAAGTGGCTAGAAAGAATTTTAGGGTCAAAGCAGAAGTTTGGAGTGGGAGATAAGGTAGTACACTTGGGTCCTGAAAAAAAGAGCAAATAGAAAGGAAGAGTACTGAAAGCACAGGGGAAAACAAAAAGGACAGTTTTCAGAACAGAAATGAGAAAATGATCTCTGACAGGACAGTTTTTCTTCACAGTACAGGAGGAAAGAGGAAGATATGAACAATGTAGATTGGATTATACTTTTATGTCAGGATGACAAAAAAGACTTTTGTCTGATTCTATGTTTCTCAGTGATTTCAGTGAGGCATGTTAAGCACAAGTATGGGAAACTGGAATTTAGCTTAGAGACAGAATGCCTGATTAGTACGCACAAGGACCTGGGTTCAATCTTCAGTCTCCAGAACCACTCTCCAAAAAGTGAAATAGTATGGAACAGAAGATGCAGGAGTTTGAAAAAAAGTGGCAAAATCTTGGATCTAGGTAAGCACTACAAGAAACATCAGGGAGGGGAAAACTTCTAAAGCTTCTATAACAACTGATTAAGGAGCTTGGGAGGTCTTTTTGTTAAAAGGTAACAATAAAACTGAACTAAGTTTTAAAAAAATAGCCTCTGGAAATTGTCCAAATGCATGTAAAATAGAGAAACATTTATTTAAGAAAACCCACTAACTATGGATGAAACAGTGAGAATCTGGCATTTGGTCAGGAAATGCTCTCATCCTACCTCCAGATCTATGGGCATAATTTTACCTAAGCCAGCAGTGAGGACTAACATATTCATGGGTAGCCTAATGAACAGGGATATATTCTGAGAACTGTGTTGTCAGGCAATTCTGCTGTTGTGCAAACATCACAGAGTGTACCTGGGCAACATTAGATAGACTAGCCTCCTACACACCTAGGCTATACAGTGTATGTTGCTGTATATACACTTTCTCAATGGCAAACATCCTTATGAGGTGTAATGACACCACAATTCTATAATTCTAGCTCTCTGACAAAGGGGCTGTCTTTAAAATTTCATATCCATTAGCATTATCAAATACTCAGTATTTGATCTCAGTATCAAACAATTACGGAGGTTAAAATTTCAACTAGCCTGAGGTTGTGGTGTTGACTAACGTACATGCACCAGCCAGAAATTTAAAAAGGAGACCCAGGAATAAGACAGCTAACCAACAGTCTTGTATCTAGCAAACTTATCCTTCAACAGTGAAGAGGAAATAAGGTGCCTAATAACTATCTGTTGAATAAATGACTCTGCAGAGACAATGAGGAACAAAGCAACACAAATGCCCTTCAATTCCTAAAGCATCTAGGACAATGGTTGTGAAACTATGGCACTGTGTACCACAATGAGCTGTTGGTTATCACTGAAAGCCCTAAAAGGTTTGCCATCACTGATCAAGGATATGAAAAAATAAAAGTCACAGCATAACAAGCCCGGGGAAGGGTTTTGTCAGAGAATAGACAGATGCTAATTAATGCAAAGCAGTAAAGACAACCTCTAGAAACTAACGATGTAAGGGATTTGGCCGGGCACATGAAAACAAGATACATACATACAGACATATAGTATGGATACAGAACTTGATTTACACCGGGCTATAAAAATGAATATACAAGTAGAAATCACACAACACAATTTTAACAATCAACGTTAACAAGCTACAAATGTTCTGTCAACTTTAAAATTATCTGTTGAGAACCCTTCCCGTCAGTGAGCCAGACTTCACGCAACCCAGTGGAGATGAAGCCACTCCCCGAGGCCCTGCAGCCATCATCATTGGATGGCTGCCCTGTGCCCCTCCACCACCGCTGGGGCCTTGGATTGGAGGAGCCCAGGTGCTGCGTCCAATCCTCTGCACCGTGGGATGGGCAGCTGGTGCAGGTAGCACCTGGGACTCAGCAACTGGCTGATTCAGAGGAACACAGGAAAAATGTTGGAATAAGGGAGTGAGGTATAGTCTCACCAGGGCAGGTGTGGGAGACATGGGCACTGAAGAGATTTTAAGTCACACACCTGAAATTTCTCAGGAGATGGCAACTGAAGTAAAGAAACAACTTAGTGCTTATAATGTTGATTAATTTTGCATGCCTGTATCTCACCCAGAACAAGTCCAGGAGACAGACACAGAAGAGATTAGAAGCCACACACCTGAAATTTCTGAAATGATAGGAACCAAAGTAAACAACAACGTAGTGCTTATACTATTTAACTTTGCATGCCTATATCTGGTAGTCTGAGCAACTATTTAGAGAACAACAACGTGCAATATAGTAACTATTGGTGTTTTCCTGTATTGTTTTCATTGTTTTGTTTTATTCTCTGTAAAATTAAAAAAATAAAAATATCTGTTAAAACATGAAAAACTCTCTTGCAGTTAAGTGTTTGCCTTCTTCTAACTTTATAACTTAGGATATGAAGCATCTTTTCACCTCATCCTACTGCTATATTTTTATCAGTATCTGGGCATTTTATTCTTTGCCGTTTTAACGCTGTGAATCTACCGTAATGTGAAGGGTTTTTTTTTTTTTGTAAAAGTGACTATCTCTGGAGCATCTTCCTACTTTCCTCACAACTATGTTTATATTGGTAAGTTTACCTTTACTACTGTTTATATATCTAGAATCTTTTAATTGACATCAATGTCAACACTCCCACAGATGGGTATTTTTTCAAACTTACTTTATGTTTAATCTAAATTTCTCTCCTAGTACTATCACTTTTTTTTTAAACTTTCATCTTAGTCGGCCAATTCCCTCTTTTGAATATCTCATTTTATAAACCATGGGCGCATGGGAGACAAGAAAGCAAAAGAACTACGTGCTTTGATGTGTGAGGTGCTAAATGATCAATCAGACAGAAGGAACTGACCTGACTAGAAGCTGAACATGAGGTGCATGTTATTCGCACAGTGACCTGTGAGGAGCTACAGCCCCACTTGTATTTTGTGCAATTACTTACATTTAATGTGCTGTGGAAATCAAGTATGAACCACGTTGTTCTACTTCCCTGAAATGTGTGTCTACTGCAGCAATGCAGGGTGCTGCCTTAGGGTTAAAACAGAATCAGGGAGTAGGGATGTAGCTGAGAGCTTGCCTTGCATTTTTAGGTCCTCGGTTCGATCCTCAGCACTACCCCAAAGTAGGTATGACTGATAGATGTCCAGGGCACTTAGATTTCTTGTGGCTGTGATTCTTGAATCACTATCAAGTACATTAACACTAAACACACCAAACACAACTACATACTCTTTTTATTTAACATCTTATGCAAACAACTTTTCTAAACCAGAATGGAAAAACATGTGGAAGCACCAACAAGCACTTTAAACACCTCCATTTCCCTTTGAACATATAAATACTGATCTCAATAACACTTCTGTTACCTTGGCTATGAAATAGTCCCAGATACTGAGCTCAGGTGGGATGAACTTCTCTTTGACTGTCAGGGACTGTTGGCTTACTGGTGGTGAAGAAGAGGTCAATGGGACAGATTCTCTGCCAGATGGTTTCGATGACCTAAAACGTCTGTTTTGTTTTTCTCCTTCTTCAACTAGTGAAGAAACTAAGAAGAAAATAAAGTATTATTAAAGTAGATAGTATTTTCATTAGACTTATTTCACCTGACTTTGTCTAGGGTTAACTGTAAATAAGTATTTACAGAAAACCAAGACAGAATTATGAAAGTAAACAAGACAGATTACGGAAAGTGTAAAAAAAATTACCTTGCATATCAAACTCCGGTTTTATTGCAAATTGCCTGTCATTTTCTGAATGTTAATTTATCTATTGTACATGAAAGGCAACAGGATAGATTGTCCGCATGTACTCCAGTCCACAATTTTCCATAACAGGAAATTTCCTATATCCTTTTACTTTTATGGGGCCTCATACATGCTAAGCACCTCACCAACTCTATCACTAAGCCGTACCCTCAACCCTTATTTTGTTTTTTATTTTTTAAAGAATACAATGTTAAAGACAACAATTCGCTTTTTTTTTTTTTTTTGGTATCGCGCACTGAACTCACGACCTTGCGCTTGCCAGGCAAACACTTACACCACTGAGCTAAATCCGTGGCCCTAACAACTCACTTTTGAGATTTTTCATTAATCACTTGGCTTTATAGTCACATATAATACTATATTTTTCTTTAGAAACTATTTCAAAATTCAAGTACTATAGCTACTTAATTGGATTGATTCAGCATTTTGGACATGGTTTAGGGATGGAGTTTTCTAGTCCATAGAATGAAAAAGAAAAAAGAAAAAATGGAATCTTCATTTTCCTGCTTTCTGAATACTCTATAATTAGTGTTCTCATGAAGTCATTTTACTCTAGAATTTTTTGGTTTTGGTACCGGGAATCGAACTTACAACTTCGCACCTGCCAGGCAAGCACTTGTGCAGCTGAGCTAAATCCCGGGCCCACACTAGAATATTAAAGACATCAAATTAACAAAACAGTGTATCAACTAATGTTATTCTCTTATTTTGTTATGAAATTTTATTTTTTCATAAAATCTTTTTAATCCATACTGGGTCCTAAAATGCAAATCACCAACTGAGAATCACGGATCTGATAGACAGGCCTGATCTGGTAGTCAGGCAAATAATTCAAATTAATGCACATTGTATTCTCTTTCAATGATTCCAATAGCTCTTACTTACCTTCCAAAGGGATACAAACATTTGTGCTGTGATACAACTTTGTTTTACTGTTTGTAACTACCCAGCTTTCAAACAAAGAATCACATGCAATATACAGTCAAGCTGAGTTTAACATAATTTGGTTATTTCAGAAAACAGAAGAGATGAATAAAGTATCAGTATCATAAGAATATTAAATACTAATAAAATTATTAGTCTTTTTAAAAGAACTATCAGGTTAAATGCACACTTTTTTTTAATCCTAATAACATCTGATAAACGATAACATGTTTACAACATACCTACTGCATAATTAACATAAATTCTAAAACTAAAAGAGAACCTAGATGTAGAGCCTTTAAGAGTCATGAGGAGACTGTAAGGGGAAAACTAAGGGATGCATGAGGAAAAAAATCAGACAGAATAATGTCTGAATATAAATTTTTACAATATATTTCTTTACTGCTTTCACCCAAAAGTAGACTTCTATGTGAAGATCACATATGGTACAAATATACCTTCTTTCCCTTAAGAATTTTCTCCTCACCCTCAGCACATCCTGTACTGTAGTTTTCTTAGAACTGTAAAAGCAACTCCCAAAGGACTAAGAAGAAAAAAAAAAAAAGGAGAAACAGTTATGAGGTTACATCTAAGAAATGGGAAGTACTAAGGAAAAGGAAAAATAACACTGCTTCCTTTCCTTCCCAGTACTGTTTCAACCCAGGCCTCTCACACATTAGGATAAGCTCTATACTGAGTTACATCTCCATTCCTTTTTAAATTTTATTTTGGGACACTGTCTTGCTAAATTGCCCAGGCTGGACTCACACTTTCAATGTTCTGTGAAAGTACTGAAAATCTGAAAGGAGAATATGCATTTGTAATATATTATTCAGCTCTAAGAAGGAAGAAAATTTTATTACATACTGCACCACAGACAGACCTTGAGGATATTGTCTTATATTTGCTACCTCGCATATATTACTGTAACTAAAATTAAACATAATGAGTTTAAGTTAACACTTATTTTTTGAGTTTGTCATTCTGAATCAGACACAATGGAATTAACATCTGAACACATTTACAAATCATTTCTTTACAAACTGTACTTAATCAGAAGAACCATCTCGTTCTCTACTTCGTAATCTAAGACACTCTTTATCTAGAAGCTCCTAGTGAATATGCCAGAGAGTGCACGACACCTCATGAGCACAGCATCCTGGAACTTCAGGTTTAGTTTCAAAATGTAGGGGGAGGGAAGAAAGTAAATTATTTAACCAATGGTTTAAAAACATTTTATACTGAAAAAATACATTACGAAGAAGAGTTTTGTAAGTGTAAGATAAAACAGATTTCAAATATATTTCTTGCTTAGTCTACATCCTCATAAGCATTAGTCATTCTCCTTTATCCTAAAGGCACTTAAGATAAAAAGATTAAGAAGTACAAATATATGTGAGGATCAATTAAATATAAAATGTAACTGTACAAGTAAACGTCAAAGATTCCAAAATGGAAAAGATTAAATAAGTGGTAAATTAGAGGTATTTCTTAGTCTTTAAAAAATGAGGTTGTAAAGTGTGAGGAATGCTAATACAGATTTTAAAAACTGACTCAGGCTCTTCCTTGTACATGCTCTATAAATATCCATAAAAATAAATTAATAAACATGTTCAAAGAGAGTAGTGATGTCTATAAATCACAGAGTAATACAGATCCCAATACAGTTGGTATGCAAAATGATTAAATGTAATATGAAAAGAAAATACAAGTTCTGTTTAGACTTACTTTTTTAATAAGTAGGAGAAATGGAGAGGAGGGGGAAGAGTGGAGGAGAGAGAAAAAGAGGAAAAGGAGAGAAGTGGGAGAAAGAGGAAGGGACAAGAGAAAGGAGAGACAAAGGGGCAAGGAAGAGGAAAAGAGGCTGACAAGTGGGGAAAAAGTGTTAGAAGGAATAGACTTTGTCTGTGTTTAACATCCTGACCAATTGCACTACACACAGCTATACATACACTGGAAATTAAGCATGTTTTATAGACAACATTATCTCATTAACAGGCCACTGATCACCGCTCTGGAGTATTATTTGTTTTTATATCCTAACAAATGCAACAGTAAGGTTCTGTCTATAAAATTTCAACAAACCAAACTCAACAAACTTATTGAAAATTTGAATGACGCATATGCATACAGTGGAGTATTATTCGGCCTTAAATGGAAAAGAAGTTCTGTCACATGTCACAACATGGACAAAGCTTGAGGACATTATTCTAAGTAAAATACACTGCTCACAATGACAAATGATGTATAATTACAATTAAGTGAATCATCTAAAGTAATCAAATCCCCAGAAACAGAAACTGGAAAGGAAGTTAAAGAGGTTGTGTAAAAGAGAAAAATGACAGTAGTTTAATGGGCACAGTTTCAGCTTTACAGGATAAAAAGGTTCTGGAGATGTTTATAGCAATGTGAATACGCACTGCATTAATGAAACACACACTTAAACGGTGTTTAAATGATAAAATTTGTATTACATGTCTTTCTTAATTATAACTAAGAAATCAGAATGGAGGAAATACATAACTTAAAATTTGGGGCTGACAGTGTAGCCCCCTGGTAGTGTGCTTGCCTAGCATGTAGAGACTTGAGTTTGAATACCAGCACTACACATGCATATACACACGTGCAGCAGAACCAAGGAAATGTATTTGTCACTTTACTGTAGGATTTGAGACTACCCAAAATGTAAAACAAGGCTGGTTAATCTCATTAAGGTACGCAGAACACTGAATGAAGGAGTATAGGTTAAATAGATGAGATTCTTCATATAAAGTTGGGTTTCTTGCTTGTCATCAAGTTTGAGGAGTAAAATAATTATCTATAAACATTTATATACAGGATGTACATTTCTTGGATGGTCTTTTTTCATGTTCTACACTTTTTCTGCCTTTAGTATAGGAATTTTTTTCCCTTGTCATTTAATAAATGAAAAGAATTCATTTTGAATTTTAAATTAAAATTTATATATAATGGTCCACTAACAAAAATGTATTCCTTTCTCCAGGAAAAATTAGTTACTTTTAGGTTCAGCAGACTTTTAAAAGTTCTTTATAGGAAATCACCAGTTTAAAAAGTATTTGGTATGTTCAACTATATCTTAAATAACTGTTTTTGTTACATATTCTAAATATGCTTAAATCTTACCTTTACTGGTCAGGAAATTTTGCTGTTTTACATATTTGCTAAAGGAATGATGGCAACAACTTGAGATAATCACTAAATACCCAAGGCAGAATTTAATGCAAGTTTTACAGGACAAAATATCTGTATTTTCTTATCTGTATTAAGGGTAATAAAATGCCAGAAATAGAGGGAGTGATTCGAAAGAAATAGTGAATGTTTAAATTAAAGAAAAAAAACCTATTACAATAAAAGATATGCTGCCAAGAATGAGGTAAGTTTGGCTCAAAGTGAGGAACATTTTGGAGATTAAAAGCAATGGGTCTTAGATTAATTCTTAAAATTTAAACACTCTCTGTATTATTTCCCATCTTTAATCAAGCTTCTACAGCAATTTGTGTTAAATAAAAACATTATAGTGTTTCTTGTTTATCTTATTCATGGGGTTGGGCAACCTGTGACCTTAAAGCCAAATGATCATAAAAGGTAAACATTCTGAATCAGGGACACTAAGATAGCCAGGACAGTGCCTCACAAAAGGGGAACTTTTGTTTTGCCAGGACTTCTTCAGAAGGTGGCAAAAACAATGGGGTAAGTGTGCTTGGGTCAAGAGGAAGTATTTTGATGGGGATTAATAGTGATGTGTCTTTTATTATAATAAATTTTTAAAAATTTAAACATTCACTTTATTTTTGATCACAACTTATATGTTTTAAAAATATCTATCATTAGCACTCTTATAGTAAAGAGAAAAAGTATGACGTTTACAACAAATAAAATATTCGTTTTATATTTTATTCCCCAATTTGGAGTAAAAAAGTCATGACTGTAAATTCATTAAGATAGAAAATTCAGTTCTTAGAATTCCAAATTTTCTCACAAAATGCAATGAAGCAGAAGTATGGATTTCTAACTGTTAGGAAAACAAAAATAATTTCTGAAAATTGTTACTGCTTAACTGATTGTCTACTTTAAAAATTAACCATAATGACAAAATAATTCAGAACTCTATGAATATACACCTGTACTACAGTTTAGTGAGATTAGAAAAATCTAATGCTTCATTAATATGTGACACCAGAATTCATGGAGAAAACTTCACTGAAAATCAAATTACTATCATAAGTACATTAGCATTTTTGTTAAGACTTTTTACCTAGCAAACAATAGTCCAGTGAAAAATTATCTTTTTAAAATAAAGGTTAAGTTGTATTTAAACATTATGTTAATAAAAGAATTACTGCACATGTAATAGATATGTAGAGAAAAATATAGTTATGAGAGCACTGCTACAAAGTAAATTAAGACTATACAAGCATAAGAAAAACTAATGTTGGTTTTCAAAATCTTCTTTTACTCCCAAACTTCTGAAAATACTTTTGAGAAATCAGATGTTTTAGGGTTCTAAACAAATATTTCATCTTAAATATATAATATTTTGATACTGATTATGAGATGAGAAAAATGAAATATTCTAGATTGTCACTTTTTAATCTGGTTCAATTTTAAAGCCAAAAAGTAAAAACTATAGATTTATTTTGACTGAATTCAGATCAACTTTTCTAAAATACATCATTCCACTTCCTTGCCTCACAACTAATTATTTAACACAATTAGAATCGTGGGACACTGTGATAATATTTTGCCACAATCCATACGTGCAAAGCTCCTCACCATACAGCCGTGCTATGCTGGTGTGCATGCACAAAGTCACAATGCCTTCAAAAACTGAGATCTCAGAATTTCAAGTTGAAAGCCACCAATGCTAATCCTTTATTTTAGTTGATTTTTGGCCTTCAAATTTTCTGTCTAGTCTTCAGTGGATCTGTTCCATCAGTAACAGCCTCCTTTCTCTGCTTGCTCTTTTCTGCTTTCTCTTCTCTAGCTTCATGCTCCTTTCCAAACTAGATCAGCTTTGGCACCAGCAACCTTTGGCTTCATCATTTAGTGAGTATATATGTTTTTCTGGTTAGCAAACTAAAATCAGATCACTCAAGTTTTCTGTTACTTGCTCTAGCTACTCGCATGACTGGTTTTACCCAGAATAGTTTCGGCATTCTTAAAGACAGGTAAGCACCGTATAATCTGAATGTGACTATATTCAGCCCTGCTACCAAGTAAACAGGTTTTAAATTTTCTGCATTATTTGGTTATCATGTCCTATATTCAAGAAGTTAAATGTGTACAAATACATAATTTTTTGTCACTTGTATTGCTGATAATTTAATAATATTTATGTGTGGCAATTTTGCCCAAACCAACCAATAAATCTGCTAGTTAAACAAGGACTGCCAGAGGCTTTAAGGTTTCTGATACAGCTGTGCTCAGAAGAAGCTGGAACTGACGCCTGACAGCTGTTTAGCAAGTATCCATTTTTCATACATATGTGGACATTTCCTTAGCAAGAATCTATTCCTTTGTAATAATTTATATTAACAAGTTTAATCGTAAATGATTCTTCTCAGAACATATTAAAAACAGCAAAAATTAATTCAATTATTTAATACTACACACACCTAAAAAATCTTACTTCCCTTGGATTTTGAAACTTTTCTTGAATTCTGGCATGAGGTCCAAGGCAAATTTCATAAACAGTTTCTTTTCTTTTTTAAATGGTGAAAAAAGGGGCTGTGGAATAGTACAGCAGCACAGCACCTGCCTGGCAAGTGAAAGGTCCTGAGTTTGATTCCCAGTACGAAAAAAAAAAAAAAGATAAAATACAGGCAATAACTTTAAAAACCAAAAAGAGATGTTGTGAAAATTAAAATATTTAAGACTTTAATGAACAAAGGTAAATTTGATAAGGTACATCTACATTTGAAATTTATTCATAAGGAAGAAAGGCAGAAAGGAAGTCTGACTTAGCACAAAGTGCATAGGCCAGAGTAGTAAGCAAAGTGTACTAGGTAGGTACCATACCTACCAGGTATGAGGTTTGAGGGGACGTCATTACACATTTTTAGTAGCTTAGAGGAACCAAAATTGCATTAGCCCCAAAGCTTCATGGAAGTTAGTGGCCATGGTAAGGAAGATTACAAATTACCCTTCTGTAATTACTTGTCTGATTTCATGAGTACTAATTTTAGTTGGATCAAGTACTTTTATAAAAGACTCAATGTGACATTCATGCCATGTCTGAAAACAATAATTTTAGTCCTTAAAAACTGAAATTTCTTTAACAGGGAAGGCAAATATTCTATTCCAAATGAAGCAATGATAAACTGCTTCAACCTGTAAAGCAAGGGTTGTTAAAATATGGCTTAGTTGGATAAACAATGTTTTATTGCCACACAGGTATACTAACTCATTTATATACTGCCTAGATGACTTTATGCTATAGGGGTAGAACTGAAAAGTCTCTTAACAAAAAAGTTGGTTGACTTTCGCTCAGTCGTTCATTGCATTTGCTTTACTCTAAGTATTGAACATGATGAACTAACTGCTTGCCTGTTTTTTCTTGTTGGCAGAGAGGAAGGAAGCTGGATTAGAAGATTAGAATGCTAGGTAATAGTAAGAACAATTTCAATTAAGCGGATGACGTAGAAACTTGGCCACCAGGATTTTTTGCTGTATAATCATGTGGGACTATACTTTCTAAGACATTGCTTCTGGGAAACACATGCACGCCAACAATGCTATTAACATTTTTAAAATATTTTAACAAGATAGCAACTTTTCTAACTTTCTTTTAACTCATTCTAAAAGTCATCATGTAGATGTAGGCAATATTTTTTTTGCTAAATGATGAAGCCAAATTCAAGCTTCTATCTTTATATCCCCTGCCAACTGTATGATCTTCCACACACAAATATCCTCATCCCCCTACACACTGGTGCATGTGTATGATGAATGTAGATAGTATAAGGTGAATTAAAATTCATAAAGAGATAAATAACTTGCTGTGCTTCTCTCTTAAATGTATGCACAAGGCTTCACTTTTAAAAAAGGATTTAAACATTTTTTATTTATTCAATATCAGTATAGAATGAAACACTTTCCAGTACTATACATTAATTTTTAAATCTTCTAACTATAATTTTCAAAACTGAAAAAACAAAACGATCACATATGGATTCATAACAAAAACAGAAAGCTGAAAGCATCATGAAGATTCTTTTCAAGTCAAGAGAATTTACTATTTCAATCTTTAAATAAACACAGTATATTTTCAAATTAGAAATGAAAAGGGGATACAATTTTTTACAGCATTTGTTTTTCATGGTAACAAACACTTAGAAATCCAAAAATCCCAATGGCCAGAATCATAATATGCAAATCATAAAGCAGCCTCATTTGAAATGCTTTTTTCAGTCATTTCAAGTCATAATCTGATTTTCAATGATTAAACATGGACTTTGTTTTTACTCACTTAAAAATGTTATAATCTAAGGGTTAGAAAATATCCAAAATGGAAAGTTCAAAAGCAGAACAAAAGAACAGAAATAGTTTTTAAAAATACTAATCATTTATATCAGAAATATGACTTGATGAAAGGAAATTCTCAATTTTCCATAAATGCCAAAAACATACACACACACACACACACACACACACACACACACACACACACACACACAAAAACCCTGTCCCATGTATACCCCCCCCCAACACAAAAGCAAGCTGAGCTGTAAAAGTCTATTTCTAAAGCTAATATCTTGCCTGCAAGACTGGGAGGGCTATAAGAACTGATGGCTGAAAGAGCTTTGGAAAAGCCCACACATTCCATGGAGAATACCACTACCTGGTGGGAGCTAGGTATAGCAAAGTGCCTTCCTGCCAAAGAAAGAAGAGAGAATCTGTATTTGGGATAGAACAAAACCAAAAGTAACAATGTACTTTAAAACAAATGAGAAGCTCAACAGTAAAATGTTTAATAAAACTGCATTAGACAGTTTTAAGTCACTGGAACAGGAATATCTTAAATATTGAAAACTGTACCAGAAACTTAAATATTTAATTTCCTCTATAAAATTACTAGTTCGTGCTTTAATAGTCTTTAACAAGAGTTTTTGCTGACTAAATTAAAATTTAACTACATTTGATGAAATTATCATTCATATCAATAAACAGAATAAATTAAGCTTCTGCCTAAAAGCAAGAAAAGCAAATTTAAAACTTACCGGGTAAAGTTTTTGAATGTGTCTGTTCTTTGCTAGGAATATGTGCACCTCCGCCAAATACAGCAGACCACATTTTTTCATTTAAAGGATGGGCCACAATGCGAAACAGTTCATTACTAGAGTGTGTTGCCAGGCCATGGATGAAGAGACTAAGGTACACTGCTGTGAGAATCTCACAAAGCAGGACTGTCAGCCCTGACTGGGCTTCCTCACCAGAAGAGTTCAACAGTCTAATCAGACAGGTTATTCCTAAAAACAAACCGCAAAGACAGCTGCCCATTAATAATAATTTCATTAAATTAAAAGTCAACTTAGTCTGCTTTCCATTACTGTTATAAACACCTGAGACAATCAATTTGCAAAGAGAAAAGGTGCATTTTGGTTAAAAGTTGTGGCGATTTCAGCCCATGGTCAGTGGGCCATACTGTTTGTGAGACAGTAGGTTCATGGCAGAGAGTATTGCTCACCTCATGGCCAGAAAGTGGAAAAGTGCTAGACAAGGTCCTGGATCCCACAGACCGCTGGAAGCACGCCCCAGTGACCTAAAGAGCTTGCATAGATCCCACCTTTTAAAGTTCCCACAATCTCCTAGTCCCACCAAAGGCATAGCCAGGACATTCGAGATTCACACTATAGCATTATTTAGATGAAATGAGCCTGAAGTGCCATAACAAGATATTTCTCATTCTTCTTCTTAAGTGAATGTCAGTTGTACAGAGTGGAGGGTTTCATTGTGACATATTTGCGCATACATATGACATCTTTGATTATTTCCACCCCCCATTATGTATGTGCCTTGTCTAGTCCACCTCCCTTAGTTTCTTCTCTAATAGTCTCCCTTAAGACATATTTCTTGATTGAATCCTAACTGGGAAAAAAGAAAAATTTGAGCATTAGGTAAATAAAAGGTACTATTAATCAATTACTGACTTGAGTGTAATAAATGTAGTAATAAACATTAAAAAACATAATTATAAGAATATAATTATGAATTTCACTTATTCCAGTATATGCTTACATACATAAATGTAAAAATTTTGCCATATTTGCTACAATAATGGTTAAATCTGCAGAATGCATGATGGATATAAAGGAAATAATTGTACTATCTTTTCCAATTCTGCTTTTTTGTTTTTTGTCTTATTTGTTGTTTTTTGAGGCAGGGTCTCACCATGTAGCCTAGCCTTGCCTCAAACTTGTAGTAACCTTCCTGCCTCAGCCTTCCGAGTGCTGGGATTACAGATATGTGCCACCACCTGGCCTTGTGTTTGAAATTTTTAATGAAATATTGTAATGCCTAAAAATGGTACCTCTTGATTTTTCTTGTGGCAAAATAAAAAATGCACAGTTTCAACAAATTTTAAGAATTCACTGGTGTTATATCCTTCACCTTCTTGTGTATCTCACTGTTAAATTAAGTTTATTAGATATAAATTCCATATAATAAAGTACATATATTTTAAAAATTTAACCAGTTTTTCTCATTTTTGAAGTTTTGAAAACAAGTATCATGACTTAATATTTTCTTTCAAGATTCGGTACTAGTAAGGTTTATTACACTTAATGAACAAATGTTGAGTTTTCAATTTAGATAAACAATGAAAATATGTGACCTGACTCAAATTTCAGTGGCATAATTTTTTATTATCACTAGAACAAAATTATTGTAAACATAACAGTAACAAAACATTTAAATGATTTTGGTATAATGATCCAGGAAATAGTTTAATTACAGAACTTGTAATGAGTACTGAATATTGAACTGGTATCAATTCTAGCAATAGTAATGATTATCATATGGTAAAATCAAACCAAATCTGACTTCACTCATATAAGACTTTCAAAGGACTGAGAAAAAAACCCATACATATATAAATTATTTATACCTGGCCATTGAGATGGTGATGTATTGGGAGTTACTGCTTCATCTAAACTCCCTGTTCTCAAAGACTGCCGATGAGGAAGCAGTACTGTTTCATACACCATTCCAGTAAACTGATTTGTTTGAAATGCACTAATAACAGAAAATAATATTTAAATCAATAATAAATTCTACACATAATATTTCCAAGTTTTAGATTTAATTTCCAGGATATCTTTAATACAGATTTTTATTAATTATACTGAGTTATATCTAGGAACTGTATTCTATGGTTTAATGCTGTATTACAGTACTGGGCTGAGGATGTAGCTAAACAGCAGAATGCTTGCCCAGCATGTGTGAAGTCCTGGGTTGGATTACGGCACCACACACATGCGCACACACACACACACACACACACACACCCTAAAACAAAGTGTAAATATACATCTGAAGTGTAAGTACACATTTTCTAAATTAAAACATTTGACAGGTGTAAACATATTTAGTTAATAAAAGACACAGTACAGTTATAATGGAAAAATTAAATCACTACATACCACAAGTACAAAGTTCATTTGATTGACAATAAAGTGAATTTCGATTCAATTACATATTAAATGACTAGCATACCCTACACTGAACCAGGTACTCAGCATGTAAAGAAAAACACTTTCTGTCCCCATGAAATTTATACTCTGGTTAGCGAATAAGACATAAATTTCTTTCCTATTTTTCTAAAGATGCAACTATGAATATGGCACTATGCTGGCAAAAGAGAAGAGTATGTCACAAATTTGGGAATTCAGCATAAGATTCTCCAACTAAATGAAACTTTGTCCTAAGTCTAGTTAAACAGATAAAGGAACAAAATAACTTACGGCTTGATAAACTATGAAATAGCTCTGACACAGTTTGTAAAAACACAGAGTTTGTGGCACAAAGTTTGTGAAAACACCAGAAAATGGCACATCAGATGTTCTCTTATGATATATAAATAAATTAATATAATATTTAAACAAAGGAAGATACTGGTTGAAATCTATTTGGGCACAGTATTTTCATGTATTTGTATATAGTTTCTCTAGCTTTACTTTCCAGTTTCACATGGTAGAGTGACAATAAAAATCTGCACTCAATTCCTCCCTGGTATATTAAACCCACGGAAATGACATGAAAACAAAAATATACCGATGAAAATAAAACCGTAACTCAAGGAAAAAATAAAATTTTAGAGGGTTAGTGTAAAAAGATGAAGTCGAAACAACCTTAGGAATAAATAACCAGAAAGTAAGTGCAGCTAGTCAGGGAGAATTCACACACACAAGATGAAGACAATTGAAAACTAACACCGAGGAAGCCAAGCATTACATAGAGATAACAAACTCACCGAACAATTTTACCTGCAGAAACTGACTTATCAGAACATTAAGTATGTACACTCAAAGAAGTTTACAAATGTATAAAATTAGAAGCAATTATTAACAAGAGATTGAGAAGAATACCACTTATATGACTAAGGAGTTCCTAATTTTCCTCCTCCAAATAAGTATTTTTTTAACTGCTTTCTTTATGAAAGCAGTTAAGAGACTTCTAACCACTGGACAACTAAGAAAATACCCATATAATGGGCAGAAAAGGCCAACGCACACTCAAACATGGACCCCCAATTGGGTACTATACCATTAAACTGGGAAAGAAATCTCCAACACCCAGTATCTTTCTGTGGAACAGAGGGTCTAGACCTCATATGTAAAGGCCTAGCCATAATGTTTCTCATAGTTTAACTTTTAATTCATCAACTAGAGGAGCAATAAAGAATCTATCTAGACTCCAGAAAAATAAGCAGAGTTTTTATAAAGATACAGAGGTTTATTTGCCATTGGACTAGTGCAGAGAAGGGACTTAAACACACACACATACACACATGCATGCATGCACACACACAGGCCTGCTCCCCAAATCCTTCTCCCTAAGGGTTTATAAAGCATCCCTACTTCAGTATCTTGTATACTGGCTTTTAACTAACTTGCACTGGGGAGTTAAATGAACAATTACTAATGGACCAGCAGTCTAGCTAACACCTGTACTCATATCAAGTACTCATATCAAGTACTCATATCAAGTACTCATATCACCTAAAGAACTATATCCAAAATGTCTGTAGTTCTGGAAGCAGAAAAGAATGTCTCTAGACAGCCTGAAAAGGAGCATTCTTACATGGAAGCATCTCCAGGAACATTATCTCTTTGGAATAATGTGGGGGAAAGGCCTAAAAAAGTAACGTCCTATTCTGTCTCCACAGGAAGTCTGGGGTATACATGGAGAAATCCAATTTTAAAGCTATAGCCAACAAAACTTGGTAGTCACAAGAATAGAAGTTTCCTTTACTCACTGAATAAACATCTAATTTACAATGAAAGTGTAAATACTTCTTGGGGCAATACCCCTTTGGAGAAAGGCAGAAACAGGGAATGTACAGTTTGTTTGTTTGTTTGTTTTGTTTTCTTTTTGGTACTGGGGATCGAACTCACAACTGTGCACTTGCCAAGGCAGGCGCTTATGCCGCTGAGCTAAATCCCCAGCCACAGCTCTGACTTTCTGTTTTCTGAAAGAGGCTTATAACAAAAATTGCAGTGGTTATCACTGGCCTGATTTCTAATGAATTTGAATTGTGCAACTCAGAAGGCAAACAAACAGTTGCCCTGTGACAGCCAGAGTCAAAGGTAGACACTACATAAAATCTCCCACTGGTTTATGCCAGAGATAAATCCAGGCTTAGACACTTCATGGAAGAAGTTTAGCTGCATAAAGTACCACAAATTGTACTACTTCTGTAGTGGAATCTATGGGGTTTCCTCTTTAACAAGCTAACTTTGGACATCATAAGGTCTAGGTTACCCTGAATGATTGAAGACCACAGAAAACAAACAGATGGTCATAAACAGGCTACTTCCAGCAGTCATTCCTTTAGAAACACAAAGTGCAGCCTGAACATGAATACGGGCATTTGCCACAGATGCTTCCCCGATCTTTGTACACAGTAGAAGATAAACATCCACATTCACCCTCACTGCGAACATGGAAGGAACTGAAATGCATACTCAAACCGAAAACCTTTCTATACCACCTACAGAATGGCAATTACATGGATTTCAGAGTACTGACAAGAAGCCAAATATGTAGCTCCGTGGCATAAGTGCCTGCCTGGCAAGTGCACAGTTCTGAGTTCAACTTCTGGTACAAAACAAATGAACAAACAAAGAGTACTGACAAGATACAGCACATACTCAGTTCCAAGCACCAACAAAAGTCAGATGGCTGTGTGACACATACAAAATTGTGAAAGATATTTTAAAATCGGTGGCCAAGAAAATAGTAAATCATCTCCTATGCAAAGCCAACCCAACAAGATAGAGAAAAGTAGTTGCTAAATACAATGCATAGAATTCTACACAGAAATCAAAGAAATGTATTTTTTAAAAAAAGGACCAACATCTCCAGAAACATACCTAAATAAAATTCTGTGATTTATCCAATAGAGAATTAAAAAACATATAAAAATGCCCATAAAGCTGAAGTGAGCTATGCAAGACAAAACTGAGAACTTCAACTGATAGTATAAAAAATTAGCAAACACAAAGCATAAATCTGAAGCACTGAGCTGAAAATTAAATACAAAATGGTCCAACAAGAGACCAGATACAGCAGAAGGGATAATCAGTGAATCTGAAGATAAATAAAGGGAAATAATCTGGGAACTTCAAAAAAAAAAAAAGGGTGAAGATAACTGAAGAGACATATGGGACACTCACTATCGAGTAGAACAACTTGCACACTGTTGACATTCCAGAAGGAACAGACCAGGGGAAAGGACAGAAATGACACTCACAGAAACACTGGCAGAATGTTTCTCAAGCCTGGGAAGAAAACAAAGTCAGACCCACGCATCTGACAGGACACCAAACAAGTGAAACCCAAAGCGATGTATATCACAAAATATCACAAAGTGTCAAAAGTAAAGGACAAAAAGTTTGTTAAAAGCAACAGGAGAAAAAAAGAATCCCACGTAGAAGAGAACTCATAATACTATCAGCAGAATTCGTATCAGAAATGTTCAGACCTAGAAGGGAGTGGGATGATATATTTAAAATCCTTAATGAAAAAAAAAACTGCTAACCAAAAATACTACCGTCAACAATCCTGTCTTTCAATAGAGAAGACTCAAATCAATAAATCAGAAATGAAAAAGGAGTCACTATAACTAATGCCAGGGAAGTATCAAAAGTAATTACAGACAATTACATAAACAATTACATGCCAGCAAACTGGCCAATCTGGAGAGCTAATAAATTCCTGGATGCATAACCTACCAAGATTGAAACATCAAAAAGAGAAAAATCTAAACAGACCAATAATATGTCAAAACATTAAATCAGTAATAAAATGATTCCAAACACAAACTGGAGAGGAAATCCAACACCTGTGATGCCACTGACACAGCAAGAAGCCTGCACGACCACAGGCTAACTCCGCGCTGCTCTGCACGCTGCTTCCCCTTGGCACAGGGCACTGAGGTGCAGACTAACTGAACAGTGTGACCCTGGATGAGAGCAGCACGCAGGAAGAGATGCAGCAACCAGGCCTGGCACGTGCCCGGAAGAAGTCCTGCAATTTGCTTCAGCCCTTGCTCTACAGCACACATCCAGCAAAGTCCAAGTACTGATCACTTTCCCGTCTACCAGATAAGCAACGACGCCCTTCTGTGCCAACAGTGTAGAATGAACGAATAGAGGGCGTCTGATGCAGAGATGGTATCTCACAAACCCGAATGCTCTAAACTAGCTGGCAAAAACTGTGACTGGTTTGATTTCAAGACTGCATATGCAGAAAAAAAAAATCATGCAAAAACATAGGATTTTTTTTTCTTCTTACCTAATGTTTTAAAATTGTTTCTATTTCCTTCAGTGGTTTAGTAGAGGTATAAGGGTCTCCCTTGTATTTTTTTTTTAATTTTTTAAACTTTTTGTCTATTTGGTTCTTTTTTCTTTTATTATCTTTCTCTCTATTAACTTTTTTCTTTTCCTTATTTTTCATTTATTCGTGGTATTTTGCTCTCTTTGTCTTTTCCTCCTTTTTCTTGTTCATTCCTTTGACTCTTTTTTACACTATTAATTTCTTTTTATTTCTCAATAGGACCCTCAACCTGATTTTTCTCTCCTCATCACTGGCTAATTTTTCAAGTTTTACTTTTTTCATTCCTCACCCACTCTTTCATTATTAGTATAACTATTAGGCTTTATGAATCTCTGGGTAGCTAGTTAACGCTACTGTATTACTGTTAAATAACATTCTATTGTTAGTAGAAGTAAAGTAGTTTCATTTAGTAGATATTTCCTGTAGGACAGTATATGCTTTGTCTTACGAGTTCATAGTACAATCCCAGATCTCTTTTCTATGGGTAAGAGTGGTACATTATAGATTCTTAGGGCTTGTCAATATTCAGCTTGACTTTGACACTATTATTGTTGTTGATTTTCTTACTATAGTTAAGGTGACAGTTTTTGTTATTAACTTGTTTCCTGAGATGCCAACTGTGTTTCTTTGGATTGCCTTGCTGTCATTAACAATACTGCCCCCATTCCCAGAGAACTAGGTACTGAGCTAAATATGCTACAGCCTCACCTCCCAAGTAAAGGTGGTAGGTGGCTAGATCTTGGGAAACAGGCAAAGGTTAACAGTGACACCTGGAAGGCACTGCTGAAAAACAGACAGTATCTAAAGAGGTCTCTATAGTAGTAAGAAAGCTTTCTACTATAATCACCAGGCAAAGTCTTGACACAAAAAAACAAACAAAAAATGGAAACATGAGAAGACAATGCAAGAAAACACCTCTAAAAACTCTCAGCTCCCCCAAAGGCAATCCATGGGGTACAAAAGGGAGGAAACCACACAGCTGAATTATTCCGAAGGATAACAGAGGAGATAACAAAACGCAGTACAGTTAAGTCCCTGACTTATGAAAGAATTCTGTTCTGGGACAACATTTTTAAGTTGGATTCTCGTAAGTCTCATGAAGTAAGCCTTACGCAGTTTTGACACAAATATACATTGCATAGCATAAAAAACTTGCTATGTTCCTAGCCATCCTCTCCACATGCCCACTGCTTCTCCTCTTACTTTCAGATAACCTGCGCTCTGATTCAGCACTGCACCACTGCACACTATCACACACAGCAGCACCACTGCAACAATGTCTAGCAGACACATGAACTACTTACATAATTTGTTCACATCTACAAATGTTCATATTGTGAAAGTTTGTAACTGTAATGTTTGACAGGTGCTTGGCAAGCTCATAGAACATGTAAGTAAACAGATAATGTGCCAAACAAAATGACCAGCAAGTCTACAGAAGATACTTTAGAGAGAGATAGTTGAGCTCAAAAAGGGATGCAAAATGTGAGTGACACAGAAAAATATCAGAAGTCTCCAAAAAGAAACTCAGGAAATTAAAAATTTTAATGAAAGTATTGCAGGACAAGTCACCGATAGAAGTACAAATTGTCAGAACTAGAAGACAGGGGTGTTGTAAGTAAACAATTAATAAACAGCACAAGAAGAATGGATCCAACAGTTGTTCAATGATGCAAAAAAGACTAAACTAAGATGCATTGCAATTAGTGAAAAATCAGAAGATAGCACAAATGGCATAAAACCTGTTTACTAAAATAATCTTCCTGAATAAAGGAAAATAATTTAACACACAGATAAATGAGGCAAATACAACCTCAAATACCTATGTATGTTCACAAAAGGAACTTCCTCAAGACACGTCATAGTCAAAACCCTGAAGTCTAACACAGGAACACAAAGCCATTAAAGAAAAGCAATGAGTCACTTAAAAAGGTAAGCTGAGTAAGTAACATTACAGCAGATTTCTCAACTCAAACCTTAAAGGCAAGGACAGCTTAGAGTGAAGTGTTTCAAGTCCTGTAAGAACACAATTTCCACCTCAATGACCAAAGAAAACACAGATGTAAGCAAATGCATGGGAACTAAACAATACCTTCTTAAACAATCAATGAGTTACAGAAGAAATCAAGGAAAAAATAAGACAGGTCCAGGAACTAAATAACATAGCCAATACAACATATCAGAACTTAAGGGATACAATAAAAACAATCCTAAGAGTGAAGTTTATAGCTGTGAATGCTAAAAATCACACAAAGAAAGCCCAAACACATAACCTAATGATGTACCACAAGGTCCCAGAAAAATAAGAACAACCCCAAACCAAAGCTAGTACAAGGAAGGAAATTATAAAGATCAGAGTAGAAATCAAAGAAATTGAGACCAAAATATTATATATATATATATCATATATATAAAATATATAACCAATAAATAAAAAGGCTAATTCTTCTAAAGAATAAACAAAGTAGACAACACAAGCCCCTAAATAATCTTACCAAAAAAAAAAAGACCTCAATAAATGCAACGAGAAATGAGAAAGGCAAATTCATAACAAACTGCTGAAAATCAGATTATTAGTAACTACTTCAAGAAGATGTACTGAAATAAGGTCTTCAGAAGAAATGGGTAGGTATCTAATCTAGATACATATGAACCAAAATATAAACAAACAGCAAAATTAAAGAAAGCTAATAGGAAGTAGGGAGATGGAGCTTTCTAAAATGGGAAGGGGGTCAAGAGATGGAGAGAGGGAAGAGAAACTGGGATGAAAAAGAGACTTAAAATGTGTTATATACAAGTATCAACTCCTCACAAGGAAAATAAACATTATCTACTGCAAACATGTACTGAAAAAAAAAAAAAGAAAAAAACAAAATTGGATAGCTTCCCTTCTGAATTCCACCAAAATTCTGAAGCGGTGATATTAAGATTTCTTAAATTATTAATAAAAAATTACAGGGGAGAAATCCTTAGAGACACATTCTTTAAGGACAACACTACCCTGATAATAAAGCAAGATGAAGATACAAAAACATCAACAATATTAAAACTACAAGCCAGGAATGTTGGTGCAAGCCTCTAATCCCAACATTCTGGGAGGCTGAGGCAGAAAGATTGCAAATTCAAGGACATCTTGGTCAATTTCATGAGACTGTCTCAAAAAAAAAGAGCACCCTGGGAGGCTAAGTCAGGAATATCACAAGTTTAAACTCAATCAGGGTAACTGAGTAATTTAGTGAGCTCTTGTCCTAAAAAAATAAAGTAAAATAGGGACTTCCGGGAAGATTGCAAAGTGGTAACCAGCAGCAACTCAAACTCTTCAAGATTCAGAATCCAGACACTGGAAAATAAACAACTGAGGAAGGAAAGAAGGGAGGAAGGATCTGAAGGGAAAGCTGGAGACCCAGAGGTGAAGGACAGATGGCAAGGCAGAAGAACAAAGGGCAAGCTGCATGCCAGCCCCTTGCTCATGCTAGAGAAAGGAGCTTGAGTTTGCAGGGACAGCCTAAGGCGGGGAGCTCCAGAGGCCTTCAGGGGAACACAGAAGGCCCCACTAGAATGGAGTAGCAGCCACTGTCTGCTATGACCACTGGTGACTCCAGTCAGAGCCATGGCAGTGTCCCCTGGAAACAGTGCTGGTAGGACATGTTTTAGGAGGAGCCGACTGAACCTGGGACTCAGAGCAGGTAGCGGCTGGCATCACCTCAGGCTTCCAGTGTCAAAAATCCAAAGTGACTGGGAGAGATAACAGGAGATGACCAGGGTCAAGGAGTGGTGCTCAGGTTGGTAAAAGACACCAACAGTGCTATACGCCAATAACTTGGGTCCCACTCCCACGTCCAGAGGCCAGGATCAGCCTGAACATCTGGATCTGACAATACCAGAAGGGGCACCCTGACCAGTCCTATTGCAGGCTTGCCAGGATTATCCTGCATGAATCTGGGCTCTGACTGCCTTCTTGGTAGACCAGCAAGAGTAGAGTCACACCTGAATTGGACACTACCACAAAACTGTAGATCCCGGAAGATAAACACAAGCTTAACAATCAAAGAAATGTCTTTCTTTTTTTTTTTCATCATTTGGGGGCTTTTTTGGTTGTTTGGGTATTCTGTTTTGCTCTTTACTTTTTTTGATTGCTTTTTATTTTTTTGTGTGAGTGTTTGTTTTAGTTTGTTTGTGTTCCTTTGTCCTTGTTTTTGTTTCCTCCTTCTTTCCCTCCTGTCTTTCTTACCATCTTCCTGAGGTTTGGTTCATGTTCCTTCATCCTTCAGCTTTGCTTTTAATCTTTTTCTTCTGTCTCTGTTTTTTCCTCTTACTCTTAATTTTTTTCCCCCTAGGGAAAATTGCTCTATTAAATGGATATTCGTGTCTTTAATTTTCTGATTTTCCTTATATTGCTTATATAACTATAAATATTTCACCTATGGTTAAAGGTAGTAAATTAATAGGTATCACAGTTTGTCATTTTCTAGTCTATGCTTGATGCTACTGTTATTACTAACTGCACTACTTTAGCCAAGGTGACACAATTGCTGTGATCAACTGATCTTCCTTCTAAGCCAAAACCAAAACTGTATGGGTCATAAATAATTCATTTCAGTACCAAAGAATGGGGTGCCAGGAAAAAAAGTAGTTACCTTTCACCCCTAATAAGCTGAAGAGACAGGGTACTAGGAGAGACTCAAAAGCCAAAAGTCACCTATACCTGGAAGATGTATCTGAAAAGTAGTAATTTCCTAAAGAAATCTTGATACTAGTAATAAAGCTACCTACCATGAACAATTTACAAGTCTCAATGTCGAAAACAAAAAATCAGACAAAAAAATACAACATCAGAAAACAGAAGATTGAACCCATAATGTTCAACTCACCCAAGGCAAATCAAGAGGGCACTGAGGTGGAAGAAATCAAAAGCAATCCAGCTAAATTTTATGAAATGGTAGCAATGGAGGTTAAAAACGAAAAACCAACAAAAACCAGGTAAGTCTCTTGACAAAAATATTTAATTAAAGAGATGATGACCATAATCAAAGAAATGATTAGTGAGTCTAGATACAGATTTACAAAACAGAAGAAGAGCCTAGAAAAGACACAGGAACCATGAATACTCAACACAGAGCAGTCTTGAGCCAGCGGTTTAGCTCAGTGGCATAAATGCCTGCCCAGCAAGTGCAAGGTTATAAATTCAGTTCCTGGTACCCTCCCCGCAAAACCAGTCTCAATTGAAATCCAGATTAAACATTCCACTAAAGTATACATAGCGGAGTCAACCAATGTTAAGATACTGTAGCAGGATACAAAATCAACAATGAAAAAATCAATAGCACTCCTGTATGCAAACAACAAACTCACTGAAAAAAAAAATTAGGAAAATAATATCCTTCACAACAGCAAAAAGAAAAATGAAATATAGTACTTAGGAATCAACCTAACAAAAGAAGTGAAAGACATATACTGAACGTTGCAGTATTCTGAGACTGAAGAATATATCTGAAAATGGAAAGATATCCCTTGGTCTTTGGATAGGTAAAACAATATATTGAAACTGGTCAGAATCCCAAACTGTTAAACAGATTTAATGCAATCCCAATCAAAATACTAATAGCATACCTTACAGAGCTACACCAAAAAAAAAAAAAAAAAAAAAATCGTAAAATTCATATGAAACTACAAGAGACCTAGCAAAAGTAATTCTGGGAAACAAGGGCAAGTCAGGGGCCATCATGAAAACCTATTTAAGCTACTATGATAAAAAGAGCATAATACAGGCAAAAACCCAAACTAAACCAACTAAACAAACAAACCCAAACTGTGCCAGTCAATGGAACAGAGTAAGTAGAAGATGCAAAACAACTCCAAGCATACTTTCCTACCTTATTTTTGACAAACGGGCCGAACATCTTAACTGGAACAAAACAGCCTCTTTAATAAATGGTGCTAGAAAAACTGGCTTTTCATATGTCAAAAATTAAACCTAGACCCATATCTCACACAAAGCACTAAAGTTAAAATTGATCAAAGATTTAAATATTAAAATCGAAACAATATGGAGGGTAGAATAGATAAAACTTTTGAAGATACAGGTATAGGGAAAGACTATGAACAAAGCACTGGTCACACGGGAAATATTACAAAAAATCAACAACTAGGATTACATCAAATTAAAAAACTTTTGCACAGCAAAAGAAACCACCAACAAAGTGAAGCGACAACCCACACAATGGGAAAGAAATTTTTATCATCTAATTCTCAAAGGACAAACATCCAGAACATATAAAGAACTCAAAAAAAAAATCAGACCCCTCCAAATTTAAAGACCCAACCCAAAAACGGATATCTGAAATAAACAGAAATCTCTCAGGTGAAGAAGTACAAATGGCAAATAAATGAAAAAAAAATGCTTAACCTTACCTGTCATTTGAAAAATGCCAATTAAAACAACACTGATACTCTGTTTGACTCCAGAAAGAAAGGCTATCACTGAGAAATCAACCAATAAAAAATGCTGGCAAGGCTGTGGGGAAAAAAGGAACCCTTTTTCCACTGCTGCTGGGAGTGTACACTGGTATAACCACTATGAAAATCAGCATGCAGATTCCTCAAAAAACTAAAACCAGAGATTCCATTTGACCCAGCTGTTTCCCTTTTCTGTATCTTCCTAAAATGATTAAAAGCATCATACCACAGTGATATATGCATACCCATGTTTATAGCAGTGCAATTTGAAATAGCTAAATCTCAGACATAGCCCATATGTCCACTGAAAGATGAATGGACAAGGAAAATGTGGTATTTATATACAGTATTACTCTGCCATAAAGAAGGATAAACTTGAGTCATTTGTAGGGAAATGGATGTACTTCAAGACCATAATCTTAAGTGAAATAAATCAGACATATAATATCATGTATTTCTCTTGTGTGATGAGAAACTCAAGGGTTAAATGAGGAACATGTTTAAAAGTAATAGGAAACAGAATATGTTAAAATGGGAAGTGGACCAAGGAAAGGGGGAAGGAGAGGAAAAGAGAATAGAAATATATGGAAAAGAGAATAGAATATGGAATAGAATATGGAAAAGAGAATATATATAAAAGAGAATAGAAATATATGGAAACAAATGTCTTGTAAATGGGGAGGGGAAGAAGGGTTGAAAGGAGAAGGGAACGAGAAAAAAAGAATTAAGCTCTATTATGTGCAAGTGTAAATTCCTGGGTCAATGTAATCAATGTAATCAATATGACAAATATGTACTAATAAAATATAAAGTTAAAAATAAATAAAATTAAATTATAAAAGGATTGGGGATTTAGCTCACTGCAAAGACCCTGGGCTCAACCAAGTACCACAGAAAAAGACAGACAAAATAATAAAAAAGAACTGTAGGCTATTATACTTGATGAAGATAAATGCAAAAAATTCTCATAAAAATACTAGCAAACTACATCCAATAGTGCATTAAAAGGATTAAACACCATGATCAAGTGGGAGTTATTCCAAGGACACAAGCGCACACAAAGTAAATGTGATAATTCACATCAACAGAATCAAGGACAAAAACATCTCCAGGCATGGTGGTGGCATTTCCTGTATGGTAATGGTCCTGGTTCAATCCCAGTACTGAAAAAGTTCATTTCAAAACATATAGAAAAAAAATTTGATAAAATTCAACATACCTTGATCATTTAAAAACCAAAACAAAACTTAACTCTCAACAAATTAGAACAGAAAAAATGTACCTCAGGCCAGCCTGATGATCCAGCCAGATTTAACATAGAATAAGAAAAGTCTTCAAGACCAAAATATCCACATTTATTCAACACAGTACTGGAAATCCTGGCAAGAGCAGTTAAACAAGACAAAGCAATAAAGGGCATTCTAATTAGAAAGGCAAGGTCAATGATACCTATTTTCAGACAACATGATGGAAAATATAGAAAAGCTAAATACTCTACCAAAAAAACCATACGGTTAATAGATATAGCAAAGTGGTAGGATACAACATCAACAAAGAATTAGTAGCATTTCTATATGCCAGAAATAAACTTTCTGAAGAGAAACTAAAAGCAATCCCATTTATGATAGCTACAAAAAAAAAATTCATAAGAATAAACTTAAGGAGGTGACCTTTCTCTTTAACAGGAAACAAACATTGATGAGAATACAAATAGAAAGCTATGCTATGGAATGGATTAATACTGTTAGAATGTCTATAACGGGAACTTATAGGTCAGATGGCGGAAATTCGTGAGAAGAAATTATATTCCAAGGAAGGAAAGCAGCTCAGAGAGCTAAGAAAGAAGCAATAAGGGAGCTACAAAGCATGGAGAAACAGAAAGGCAACCCACAGAAAAGTACAAATACTTCCAGGCAGTACACAAAACAAATGCCTGGGCCCTAGTGGTAAAGAAAGGCAGAGGGTACCTGACTTTGGAAATGTGAGATTAGCCCCGACAGGGGCAGTAGCCCAAAATATTCTCAACACATCAGTAATGTAGCCATAGAAGAAACTCAAGAGTTATTGCGAGGTGTGAACCCAATATGGGGATTTAGTCTGAAAGTTATCCCTCTACAATGGTATGCTGGCTCTGGAGAAGAAATCCACTACCGTGCTTATCACATTCTCCAAGCGCCATATCCAGGAACCATATTGACAGGGGCATATCGTTTCAGAATGTGCTGTCTCAGGATCAGCAGTTATGGAAAAAATATACTTCATGGTCCATAGGGACAGCATCCTGGTCACAGAATAGGTGACAGCCAGAAGAGACAGTTACAGAGAGAGGGAGGGCTGGCTGAAGCTACTGAGAAGCTTAAGCAGCAGGATGCCTGGGATATGAACAGCAGTGCTCAGCAGCACAACCCTTTGTAGTAAGAAAGGAGGACACATCCTGTGTGGTTTTCTGAGGGGACTGGGTCTGAAAGGACCAAGATTGAGCATAGTACAGAACAAACTCAGTGGTCCACTTGCTTCCACCACTCTCTGAAGTGTTCAGGATCATTCCTCTTGGATGACTGCCATGTTCCTAAGTGAATGGATGGTGGGTCTTGGGCCCAAGTAAGACAGCTAGGTGGCTGTATGCTGTACAGCCAGTTGAGACTGACAGTGCTCCAAGTACACTGAAGGAAACAAACAAAAAACCCCTCTGGAGTGAAAAAAGCTCCAGACCAGAATGCATACAGCTGACTTGCCTTGCTAAAGAGGAAAGTCAGGGTGTGAGAAACATTTAGACAGCACTAGTCTGTGAGGTGAGAGTAGAGAGAAAACACATCAGTCTCCTGTGTGACTCACTACCCCTCTCCTCCATATATGGTGGATTCTTAATGAGAAGCTCCGCAAAGAAATGTTACCAGCCCAAATACTAAAACATGGGGAAATTTCTTGGACTCACTGGTCTTTCTCTTCCTCTTATATACTTTCATTTTTTTCTTCTAGTAAATGTTGTTACTTTTTCCATTTTTCAATATCCTAGTGCCTTTCATTTTTTGCATTATTATAACCTTTATTTTACTTTTATTTTAAAACACAAAAGATTTAAAAATGATACAGAATTTCCTAACAAAATAACAGAAGATTAACAAAAGTTAATATATTTGGTATTGTTATCTTCAAAGTAATTGCTCAGAATATAAGATATAGGCATAAAAAATGATCAAACAATGAAAATACAAACTGTTCCTTTTGATGAACTAAGAGATTGGTAGTATAATTACCTATCTTGGAGGTACATATTTCTTTTGTTTTTGATACCAGGGATCAAACTCATGACCTTGAGCTTGCCAGGCAGGCACTTACACCACTGAGCTAAATCCCCAGCCCTTGAAGATATTTTATATATATAAATATATATATATATATATATATATATATATATATATATATATATATATATATATATATATATATATATATAACTTTTCCCCTTTTTTCTTTTGTTGTAGGTCATCCAAATTGTTCTTTCCTTTAGAGCAGTTTTTTCCCCCTCACAATTATCTATTGTACATTTTAGAACTTATTTACTCTTTCAATTTTTTACACTAGGAGACAATACAATGTTTACACATGCAAATCAAATTTATTTCACTTATGAATAAGGACTAGTTGCATCTTTTTACCTATAAAAACCTTGAGGTTATCCTTCTCTACAGTTGAGTAGTACTCCATTGTATAAAAATACATCTATTTATCCATTCCTTGATTGATGGACATTTGAGTTGTTTCCAAGATTTGGCTATTACATATTGTGGTGCTATAAACATGGGTGCACATATATTGCTGTGGTACGAAGTCTTCAATTCTTCTGGGAAAATACCCAGAAGGGAATAGCTGGGTTGAATGGGACCTCCAATCCTAGTTTTCTGAGGAATTTCCATATAATTTCTACAATGGTTGTACCAGTCTACACTCCCACCAAAGTGGAAAAGGGTTCCTTTCTCTCCACAGTCCCTCCACCATTTGATAGTAATTCTTTCAGAGATGGAACCTCAGTGTTGTTTTAATTTGCATTTCTCTAATGACTAATGATGTTGAATTTTTAAATATATATTTATTTGCCATTTGTGTTTCTTTACTGCAAAGTGCATATTCATCTCAGATGCGCATATTAGGCTTGGGTCTTAGAATCTGGGAGGCCTGGTATTTTTCAATTCTTCATATGTTCTAGATAGAAGTCCTTTGTCTGAGGGACAGTTGGCTAAAATTTTTTCCCCTTCTGTGGATTGTCTTTTTACTCTGTTGATTTAATTTAATTTGCAAAAACTCTTCAATAAGATGAGATTGCAGCTGTTGATTCTCTGAAGTACTTCTCGTGCAGTTTGCATGTTGTGCATGAACTCTCTGCCTACCCCTACGTCTTCAAGATCTACTCATCTTGTCTTCCAGTAGATTTAGTGTTTATTTTTTTAATATCTAGACCTTTGATCCATTTTGATTTTAGTACATGGTGATAAACACGGGCTTAGTTTTAGTCTTCAGTATATGGAAAGCCAGTTTTTCAGCACCATTTATTAAAGAGGCTTTCTTTCAGTGAACATATTTGGCCCCTGTGTCAAAGATAAGGTGGCTGAGTGTATTTGTAACTGTGTCTGCACCTTCTAATCTGTTCCACTGATCCTCAGGTCTGTTTTTATTCCAGTACCATGCTGCTTTTATCACATTAGCTTTGTAGTGTAATTTCAAGGATTGTGATACCTGCTGCCTTGTCTTTGTTGCCCAGGAGTGCCTTTACTATTCTAGGTCTCTTCTGTTCCCAAATGAATTTTGGGAGTGTTTTCTCTAGATCTGTGAGGTATGTTAATGGTATTTTGATTGGGATTGCATTAAATCTGTGTAACAGTTTTGGGAGTATGGCCATTTACACAATGTTGGTTCTTCCTAGCCAAAACCAAGGAATACCCTCCCATTTTCTAAAATCCTCTTCAATCTTCTTTTTTAGCGCAGCATAATTTTCAGCATATAGGTCTTTTACATTCTTAGTTAGGTTGATTCCTAAGTATTTCATTTTCTTAGATGCTATGGTGAAGGGTGATATTTCCATAATTTCTCTCTTGATGAGTTTTTTGTTTGTGAACAGGAATGCTATTAATTTTTGAGCACTGACTCCGTAGCCAGCTACACTGCTGAATTTGTTTATTACTTCTAGTTGTCTTTTAATGGAGTTTTCTGGGTCTTCTATATACAGTATCATGTCTTCTGCAAATAGTGGTAACTTAACTTCTTTCTTTCCTGTGTTTATTCCTTTTATTTCTCTCTCTTGTCTGATTACCCTGGCTAGTGTTTCCAGAACTATATTGAATAAGAGTGGTGATAGTGGACATCCTTGTCTTGTTCCTGATTTTAAAGTGAAAGCTTTCCATTTCTGTCCATTTAGTGTAATGCTGGCTGTTGGTTTGTCATAGATGGCCTTTATAAATTGAGGTAGACACTGTGTATTCTGAGTTTCTGAAGGGTTTTTATCATGAACATGTGTTGGAGTGTATCGAAAGCCTTTTCTGCATCTATTGAGATGACTATGTGGTTTTTGTTTTTGGCTCTGTTAATGTGGTGTATTACATTTATTGGTTTGCGTATGTTAAACCATCCCTGCATTCCTGGAATGAATCCCACTTGGTTGTGCTGTATAATCTTCTTGATGATTTGCTGCTATTTGCCAGTATTTTATTGAAAATCTTTGCATCAATGTTCATTAGTGAGATTGGCCTATAGTTCTCCTTTTTGGTTGGGTCTCTCTCTGGTTTTCGTATCAGAGTAATACTTGCCTCCAGGAATGATTTAGGGAGGACTACTTCCTTTTCAATTTCATTGAAGAGTTTAAGGAGTGTTGGCATCAAATCTTCTCTAAATTTCTTGTAGAATTCAGCCATGAATCCATCAGGATCTGGACTTTTCTTTGTTGGTAAGTTTTTAATTATGTTTTAACCCAGTTGTTGGATCCTACAATGTAGGGCAGGGGCCAGTCACCAGAATTTCTTCTGCTAGGTCAGTTGAATGAGTCCCAGATTCTTCCTAGGCTGACTAACCTAGGAGTACTGATGTGAACTAACCCTTGGTTTGTATTGCTCACTAACCTCCACACCTAAAAGTGGAAGAGATGTCTATCCTAAGAGATTTAAAAATTTTAACCAAGAATGTTTCCTACAGAAGTTCATAACTCTTCAATAAGTAAATACAAAGATATCAAAATGATGAACAAAGAATTAAAAAAAAAACCAACAAAGTTGGACAAGGCTTTGTAGCACATACCTACAATCCACATGCTCTGGGAAGCTAACTAGGAGGTATTTAAGCTCAATCCCAGTCCAGAAGGAAGACAACTGCTGACCAAGGTTACTACATGTACTAAAGCTATCTTTTAGAACTGCAGGTCATACAAACACTTTCTAATATAAGTAGGAGATAAAGGAATAATCCAGCATTGCAATAAATATTTAGAGAAACTCTACACATAGAAGAGCAATAATATATGAGCTAAAAAGAATTAAGAAAGAATCAAACGTCAGAAAAACAATGAAATGATTAGAAAAGTACACAACTCAAGATCTTAGAAAAACAAGAACAAACTAAAGTAAGTCAAGCTTATTACATGGAAAGAAGAAATAAAGATCAGAGCTTAAATTAATGAAATAAGAGACTAAAAGAGCAATATAAAGATCAATGAAATAAAGTTGGTTCTTTGAAAATACAAACAACTGGGGCTTGGGATTTAGTTGAGTAGCATAAGTGCCTGCCTGGCAAGCATGAGGTCATGAGTTTAATCCCTGGTACCAAAAAAAAAAAAGATAAACTGTTAGTGTAACCAATCAAAAGAGAAAAAAGATCTAAATTAATATAATTACAGATGAAAAGGGGAATACCACAAAGGACACCACTGACATTAGGGACTATTTTAAAAACCTATATTCTAATAAATTGGAGAATATAGAAGTGGAAAAATTTCTAGAATCCTATGACCCATGAAAATTGAAGCAAGAAGATATAAAAATCCCAAACAGGTCAGTAACAATGAGACTGAAGCAGTAAAGAAAATTCCTAACAAAAAGTCCAGTAACAGGTGGATTCATGGGATTTTACCACACCTTTAATAAAGAAATAACATCAAAGTCTCTCCAACTATTCCATAAAATAGAGAAGAGAAGGAACGCTTTTTCAAACTCTACTTAGCCAACAGCACTCTGATAGCAAGTGGACAGGGACACAACAAGAACAACACACCAATAGGCCAATACTCTTAATGAACAAAGATGTATAAATAATAAAGTACTATAAACCAAAGTCAATAGCACACTAAAAAGTATATCCACCCTAATCAAATAAATTGTTTTCATTTCAGGAATGCAAGGATGGTACAACAGATTAAAACCAATAAACACAGGACATGCCAAAACAGAAAGAATGTTAAAAATCACATCAACTGATGCCAAAAAGGCTTTCATCCATATTTAACACCACCTCACAAAATCCCTGAAGAAATCTGGTATAAAAGATCCACACATCAAGATAATAAAAAACAGCAATTTTGGAGGGAATCACAGTACCTGAATTTAAAACATGCAATAGAGCCACAGTAACCAAAACATCAGTGTACAGTCAGAAAAACAGGCATATACACTAATGGAATAGAATATAGGACACCAAAATAAACCCACAAAGGCACAGCCATGTGATTCTTGACAAAGGGGCAAAAACATTGTGGAGAAAGACAGTTTCATTAATAAACGCTTCTGGGAAAACTGGTTATCCTTATGTAGAAGATTAAAACTAGACTTTCTTTTTTTGGCTGGTATAAAAGTTAACTCTAAATGGATCAAAGCCCTAAATAAAAGCATTGAAACTTTGAAATTGCTAATCAACAATATAGGAGAAACATTTCAGCATATAGGAACAGGCATGACTTCCAAAACAGGACTCCCAACAGCGAAAGAAATAATAGCATGAACTGACAAATGGAACTGCATCAAATCAAAATGCTTTTATGCACAAAAAGAAGAAAATGAGATAGTCTACAAAATGGAGGGAATTTCTTGCTAGCTGTTCTTCTCACAGAGGACTAACAGCTAGGATATGTAATCAACTCAAAAAATGTAACTCCAAATTGACAAATCAAAAAAATGGGCAAACTGTACTCACATATCTAAAGAACTAGAGAAAAAATTCTAAAAATGTGTAAGATCCAGAATAACGAAAGCAATCCTAAGCAAAAAGAGCAATGCTGGAGACATCACAAAACCCAATTTCAAATTATACTACAGTCATAGTAAAATCAGCATGCTACTGGCACAAAAATAGGAAGGCAGACCAACAGAACAGAATAAAGGACACGAAAAGCCACACAACTACAGCTATCTGATTATGTACAAAGGAGCCAAAATAGAGAACAGACAGCCTTTGTAACAAATAGTGCTGGGAAAAGTGGATGTACACTTGTAGAAATATGAAACTATAACACTATATGTCTCACCCTATATAAAAATCAACTCAAAATGGCTAAAATTCTGAAACTACTCAAAGGAAATACAGAAATGCTTGAAGCCATAGGCATTTGCAAAGTGCTACTGAAAAGAAATTCAATTGCACAGGAAATAATAGCAAGATTTAACAGACATGACATCAAATTAAAAAGTTTCTGAGTAAAGAGGCAGGCCACAGCATGGAGAAAATTCTTGCCAGTTATTCTTTCAACAGAGGATTAATATCTAGAATATAAATATAATACATAAAGAACCCCAAAAATGTAACATAAAAATCTCCAGTATCCCAATCAATAAATTAGCAAGTGAAATGA